>JBBPBX010001851.1:51869-82138 GCA_038048925.1 Garcialebias charrua | reverse complement strand
TATATATATATATATATATATGCATATATAATGCAAGTATTTCTGTACCACACAATACCCACTGATATCTAACTTGTCTGTGTGAGATAGCATGACTCCTTTCCAGGAACGTTCAGAAGCTCTTCTCTGGTCTGACTGACTGTCACACATATTTTGTTAATCCAGGTCATCCATGGGTCCCGCTACAGCTTTGGTTTGTGAAAGGAGAAGATGTAAAACCAACAGACACATTTTCTTTTCTGTGTTGTCATAAGGAGGCTTCCTTCTTGCTATATGTGCCCATGGTACTTTTGTTTTCGTTCTTCGACTTAAAACAATAGTTTACATATATTAAAGTGTTGTATATATATATTTTTTTTAGAAACGTTATGAGCAATTCCAAAAAAGTCAGGTCAAAAAGGTGAAAAGCTGGTTCTGGAAGTCCCCAGCAAACTGGTTTATCCACTTTGAGAAGGTGCTATTTATAGGACTGAGTTGGTGGCATGGCCTCAGACTAATGGAGTTTTTCTAATGAAAGATGAAACATTTCAGCCATGAAGAATTCATCCAGATGACCTAACTTAACTTTTTTGGATTTATTTACCTGGATGATTGAGCTTACATCAAGACAGTTATGAGCAATAATTATCTTACCTGTTGTAGAAAGCTCTTTGAGTGCTCTGAACTTGAAAATAACCAGACATCAATCTAAATAAACCTGCCATTTTAAAAACGATGTTATGTAAAGGTTTATAAAATCATATTCCCTTAAAGGATTATAACATTTTTGAGATTAGAGTTGTATTAAGATGTCAGTAACCCACTTTGGTCTTGGCTCCACTATGGCTGGCTGTGTGTATGTCAGAACAGTCTGTCTTCTTTCTCATATTTGAATTGTGTGTATGTTGCACGGTGGCTTGTTGTGCATCCCTGTCTTTACAAATGCAATCTCAGATGTTTCAGCTTCAGTGGATTACTGTTGTCAGTTTGCACCTGCATTAGTGTTAATCTCTCCTAACTCTTATTTTCCATGTGATAAGTCTGTGCTTTATTAGGTTTGCAGGTGTAACTTCCCGTGGTGTGAAGAAAGCTCACCTAACAGGAAACATGTTTTACAGACAAGCTGGCAACATTTAAACACGAACTAGATGGAGTTAGAAACTAGTTTGCTTCGTAGTAGAGTTTTTTTTTGTTGTTGCTTTTTTTTGTTTTGTTTTTTGAATGTCCAGAGGACCAGACTTAGCTTTTTTGGATTTTTCTACCTGGATTATTGAGCATGCATCAGGGTAGTTTGCTTCAATGTATTTTTAATATAGTTGCACTCAGCACATAGTTGATACTCCTGTTTGACAGGTTGTCGCATCACATTCAAGCATGGCTCACGCATCACACGCACAAAGATACAACAATTTTAGATCAGTGTCAGAGGAAACAATACATTGTTGCTTAAAGGGGGTTCACTTGGTCACACATTCAGTATACATCTCTGGATCTGTGCTTTTTCTTAGCATTCTTTTGTGTTTATTCCTCCTTTTGGTATTATGTTTTATTTTTTGTGATTCTTGTGTTTGGTTCTGTTCCTTTCCTTTTTCCTGTTCCCACCAGTTCATTACTCCCAGTACTTTTCCACTGTTCGGCTCTACTCCTCAGTCCGGCCACGCCCACATACACCTGTTCCCCATTTTATTGGGTCTCAGCTGCTGCCGTCTTTCCGTTAGCTCCAGCCTATTTAGTTTGTCTGTCTACACTCCAGCTTCATTGTGTGTTCTTACACCACATTCAGGTCCCTTGTGGCTATTCAAGTCTCCTAATGCTTCTCAGGGTATGCTTCTCTCTCTTTTTTTTTGTGTTTGCTTCCTGCACAGTTGTTTATTTGTTTGTTTGTTTAAAAAAATAAAATGAAGTTTTATTTTATTGGAGCGCCGCGTGTTTGTATGCGTTCTTGGATCCAGCCTATACTAAAACTGTGACACCAGAAATATCTTAGGTGAAAATCTAATGGTAAATAGTAAATGGACTTTACTGTACTACTTATATAGCGTCTTTCTATCTAATCACGGTACTCAAAGTGCTTTACATGGGCGGCCTTGGTGTAGTGGTAATGGCAGTCGACCCCTGATCGGAAGGTTGGAGGTTCGAATCCCGCATCCGCCCACCATGTGTCGTTGTGTCCCTGGGCAAGACACTTAACCCCGAGTTGCTCCCGGTAGGTCTGGATGGCGCCTTGCAAGGCAGGCTACCACTACCGGTGTATGAATGTCTGAATGAATGGGTGGATGGCTGGTATTGTAAAGTGCTTTGGGGCTCCTCAAAGGGGGCTGGAAAGCGCTATATAAATAAGCTCCATTTACCATTTACCATTTACACTACAACCTGTGCCCTCATTTACCTCCACACACACACAGTCACATTCATTCGTAGTAGAGTGTACTGTACTCCACTACAGCTCTACAAAGCTAATCTGAATCTGTAGAGACCAATATGGATTTTTATATGTCATACATCAATGGGACACACATCAGAGGCAATGAGGGGTTCAGTGTCTTGCCCAGGGACACTTCAACATGTGACTGCTGGTGGAATCGAACCACCAACTCTCCCATTGGAGAGTGACCGCTCTAACCAGGTCTAACTAGGTCTCTCTTGTAAGTGAGTCCCCAAGTGTTCATGATACTGTAAACTCCCACCATAAGAAAATCCATATCTCCTTCCTTTTCAAGTGTACAGTACAAGACACTCTTTAAAGTTAGTAATTGGTTTGTCCATTCCAGGCCTTACATAAACGTATTTGTTTGTTCTGGTTGTCTGTGACATGTTTATTCTAATTTTCAATACCGTTGCACACCATTTCCTTTTTATTTTGCGGCCTTGGTTCTCAGGACTTACACACCTGGACGGTTACGAGGTGTCCCTGCTCCAACACACCTGATTCAAAGGAATGGATGACTTCAACAGCTTGTCATCAAGCGCTGCAGACACCTGTTAATGACCTGTCTGTTTGAAACTAGTATGGCCAGGCAGGGAAACATCCAAAACATGCAGGGTAGTGTTGCCTGAGGACCAGGTTTGAGAAATGCTGCCGTACACTAATGAAATTAAAACTATGGTTTGAATGTTGTGTTGCATTTCTTCCAGTGGATTCCCCTAAATGGACATTATGTTGTTCCCAGTTTCTGTTTAGCCTACAGAGATGCAAACACTGGCTTCTTTTATACAGCATGTACATTTTACTGGCTGTTAGAATCAGAATGTCTGATCAAGTCAAGCTATAAGGTGTTGCAGCAGGTTTCTGTGTCAGAGTAAAATGTGCCACCGGTTTGAAAAACGATGCCCTTCTCGTTGCTTACCATCAACTTGTCATGTACCAGAACTGGTTTATCACTGACATCAGGGCTTCTTTCTCCTCAGCACCTAAATATTCAACAATAGTCAAATGCCGAACATATTTATTCTGAAATCTGGTCTGAAATCAGCTTTAATTTGATTCTTTGCAAAGGGACACTTTATCTGTGCCCAGGTTGTCCATATGTTTGATTTGGGCTAGCAAGCAGAACCAGACCATAACAGTACATATCATTTACCTCCTTCCTCTAGGCCACATCTTCCGCAAACACGGCATCCATTTCCACTGCTATGCTGATGACACGCAGCTCTACTTGTCATCAAAACCAAACTCCACCCACCCACCCTCCATCCTCACCGACTGTCTCAACGAGCTAAATCACTGGTTTTCTAACAATTTCCTTCAACTAAACAGCAACAAAACAGAAGTCATTCTCGTCGGTACCAAAAACTCTATTTCAAAATCAGAACATCTTCTCGTCCCCCTTAACAACTCTCTGCTATCCCCCTCCCCTCAGGTCAAGAGCCTCGGTGTCATCCTCGACACCACTCTCTCCTTCACTTCACACATCAACAATATTACTCGGTCTGCCTATTTCCACCTCCGTAATATTAACCGTCTCCGTCCTTCTCTCACACCCCGCTCCACAGCCATCCTGGTGCACAGTCTTGTGACTTCCCGTATTGACTACTGCAACTCCCTTCTCTACGGCCTCCCCAACAAATCTCTCCACAAGTTACAGATGGTCCAGAACTCAGCTGCCCGTGTCATCACTCAAACCTCCTACTATAACCACATCACTCCTGTCCTGCAGCAGCTCCACTGGCTCCCGGTTAAATCACGCATCATCTTCAAAATTCTACTCCTCACGTTCAAAGCTATCCACAACCTTGCCCCTCCTTATCTATCTGACCTCCTACAAATCTCCATCCCATCACGCTCTCTCAGGTCCTCCTCTTCACTACAACTCCATGTACCCTCTGCCCGCCTCTCCACCATGGGGAGCAGGGCCTTCACCTGCTCTGCCCCTCACCTCTGGAACGCTCTACCGCCCGACCTTCGAAACACCACCTCCCTTTCTCTGTTCAAGACTGCCCTGAAAACACATCTCTTTAGACTAGCTTATCATTAACTTTACTAAATGTATTTTTATCTTCCATTTTATATCCTTTATGTATTTTATATTTCAATTTGTCGCTGATAATGTTTGCTCTGTATTCACTGTGTTGGTTTGTTAAGTGTCCTTGGGTGTCATGAAAGGCGCTTTTAAATAAAATGATTATTATTATTATTATTATTACAGAGTAGGGCTGAACGATTTTGGAAAATAATCTGATTGCAATTTTTTTTCTATAAATTGCAATTGCGATTTAAAACGCGATTATTTATTAAATATCTTCTCAAGTAATTTTCAACAAACAGAAGCAATAAATCAATCTGTTTTATAATAAACAATGTCAGATTTATTTAAAGCAGAGATTCAATAAAGCAAACAAATCTATGCCTTTTCTTTTCACCATTTCTATTTTTTCTTGTTTCATAAACATAATAGTAAACATGTTAAGTGAACTTCCTAACTACTGTCTGAACTTCACATGACAGTTAATAAATAAATATAAAAAATTAGATATAAAAAATTACTGTTTGAAGTTCAAACAGTTCGGTCAGTGATCCCTGTCGGCTGATACTTTGCTTACTTGAAGTTGAAGCACTGGTTGTTGTCATTCTAGCCATGCAACCATCGTAAATGTCTTTGTGGTGTTTTTTTAAAGTGTTGATAAAGATTTGTGTCACGTGACCAGTCAAATTGCAGCCTTCGCGATTAGAAAATCTCATTTTATCATATTGCGATATTATTGCAAATGCAATTAATTGTTCAGCCCTAGTACAGAGTCATAATGTTGTTTGGATATCATCTATTGTTGGATTTAATATTACTGTACTGTATTGTACTACAGTATTTTTGGTGTATTGTTTCAGCTTAAAGTTGATTTTAGGGTCTGTTGTTTTGTGTAACTTCTTTAGCTCAAAGACAACACAAGCTAAATAACAGACGTCATAGTTTAGGTTGAAATTATTTCAGTGTTTTTACAGATTAATAGAGTTCTGCTGGAGTTTGTCCGTGAGGACAGCAAAGTACAGTGAGTCAAATGCAGTTCGGTATTAGGATGTTTCTGCTCAGAGTACTTCCTGCACAATGTGTTTATACTGGAGGTCTCTTGGCTTAGGGTCTGGCTCACACACACACACGCACATGCACAGAAACTCGTGCACACAGAAGGCGGAAGTGACCCAGTTTTCCTAAATGGTAACAACTGTTGAGGCCTTCTAAATGTTCAAAATAACTCGGTGTCACCCGATAAAGGGCTAACGTATCAGAAGGTCATCTCATGCTGCTCATCTGCAGCCCTGGTGCTTGTGTGGAGAAGTTTAAAGCTTCTAAGAGAGAGTTACACTCACTTTCTAAGTGAGAGGTTAAAACCCTCGTCTTTAATCTGTGGTTTTACCCTTGTTCTGTATTCTGTCACTTTAAGAACTTCACCTCAGTTGTAGGACTCAGATTTCTCCTCAGCCTTTTGTGTTGGTCCGCCTGTGTCTTTGTATCTCTTCCCCAGTCTGCTGTCTGTCTGGGTTGGACCTCTGCTGATGAGGGGGATTTTCCTTGGAAAGTCATATGGAAAGAAAAAAAAAAACCCCGGAGCCTTAATAGTAAAAGCATGTTCCATTATATTTCTCTCCTTCTGTGCTTGTGCATTTTATGAGTTCAGCTTCTTTCTAGCACACTGAAAGCATTGTGTTTCTCCTCTCTGATCATCAGAGGAGCAGGCGCTCTGGAATCGGAGCTTCCTGAGCACATTGGGGCGAGGCTGGGGATCAGGAGGGGAGGGCAGTGCTGAGGGAAAGGGGGGAGGTGTGGACAGAGCCAGGTGGAGGTCAACATAGGTTAGAGGTTGAGCATCAGGGTTCATTCACAGAATGGTATCAAAGCAAATATATTGGCACAACCTGGGCTTAATTTGAACCGGATCTCGCTGGAGCAGGATCCGGGAACTCTCTTATTTTGACAGGGTGCGTTCCGGTAACTGTTTGCTCGGATCCGGAAACTCTCAGTCTTACTAATAATAAAGTTATGAACAAATATATGGCTGCCTTGTTGTTTTGGGAGCCATGCTTGAACCGTGTCGCTCCCCTCTGCTGCTGAGGCGATAAATAAATATCTCCGACACCCCCGCTGCTGTTTTGATGACGCTCTGGACGCTCGTCAGCCACATCACGCACGAGACAAAGAGTATCAAAGTCAAAGTCAACTTTATTGTCAGAACTGCAATATGTACAGGACATACACAGTACTGTATAACTCAAAGTGAGTGATACCTGCTCCCTCTTTCCTCTTGTAGTTGACAAAATGTTTTAGTTTTATTGGTGAGTTTGTCAATGCACAGTTTTGATGTTTTGTTGTTTTGTTTTTCAGTAAATACAGAACTAATGTATAATAAATGTTACGACTCTATTCTTAGCAAACAAAATCTATTTTTTATCATTAAACTACTTGTCAAGTTCTTGTGTTGTGAGCATGCACGTTCCCCACGACCCACGGCCAGCCGGTCCGCCGCTATTTGTGTTCCGGCATTGATCTGTTTACAAATTACCGTATTTTCCGCCGTACGTCACACCACCGAATAATTCGCATTAGTCCAAATACGTCTAATAAAGTGGGAAAAAACAAATGAGTCACTTCGCCATATAGTCGCATCTATTATGCATCATAGCTGACAACCCGGAAATGTGGGCCAGTGTTGTGCCAAAAATCGATTGTCGGTGAAATGGCAGCCGCTGGAGCGTGCACGGGAGACTTTAACTAGAATTTAACAAGATTAACACTTAAAAACAATTATTTGTTTGCTCGAAATTATAGCAATGGTGTGTCTCAGTCTAACTTGTACTTAATAAAATGACTTTAATGATCAAATCAGCTGCATTTCTAAAATATTCGCTGCCTCGGTGCTCCCGGGAGCGCGCAGAGGCAGGAAATCAGGAAGGAGGAACGCTGTGCATTTCTTCAAAATTTAACAAGATAAACACCTAAAACTATTATTTGTTTGCTCAACATTATAGTAAAGGTGTGTCTCAGTTGAACTTTTACTTAATAAATGCACTTTAATGGTCAAATCAGCTGCATTTCACCTGGCGGCGCAGCAAAATGAAGCTGATTTGATGGTTGCTCCAGGTGAGCTGGACAAAGGTTGCAAGCTATTGCAAGCTGATTGTGTCCCTAATAGCCTCTTTTACCTATTACATGACACAATGGCATGCCATACTGCTTGAGTGCCATGTAGTGGCTGAAAATGGTAGTGTTCAATATTTTCAGTCAGAATGAATGAAAGCGGTCATATCTCAGCCAAAAGTTGGTTTATAAATATGGGAAATAAAACATAAATAATTTGCTTCAGTGTATAAGTTGCAAGGTACGCAAATTAGGCAAAAAGATGCAACCTATATGCCAGAAAATACGATAAGCCCTGGGCACGCGCAAGTTAGACATAATTAAAAATAAACCACATAGCCTTGATACTGTTTTACAAATTAAAACAAATTACACCCAACAAATTTGTTCCATTGTCTGTATACAAAGAGAGATTCTGCTCTTTTCTTGGTGCAACAGACATCTGTCATTGTCTGAAAACTACAAGCTACACCATTGTACTGCTCGGCATGTAAAATGAATTGCTTTAAATATTTTCTCTTACAACAATAATCCTGCCTTCAGATGTAGTTTCCTCCTCTTGAAAGGTTCCTCCCCTTTAGATTCACTTTCTCAGTGGAAACCAACGACCTAATTCTTTTGTGTTGGGAGATTTCAGCAGCCTTACGACTCCAGGACACTCCACACTGTCTGACATGGACATAATAAACTTGAGAATGACATAATGTTGATAAATTCAGACTCCACAGCTGTAGGCTTTTTAAAAATGCCATATGTTCCTTGACAGAGTTTCAACAACAGCTGGAGGACATGTTGGACCCTCACGAAAAGGCTTCTGCTGACACTTTGTTTTATTACTGGTATGCTGTGCTCGCTCCACCAGATGGTCATCTTGAATTTCTGGCACTGTCAAGCCGAGCCGTCTGGTTTGACCAGTGAGGACAACCTGACAGAAAATTAGCCTTTTGTTAAAGTTTAGAAAAGTTGGTCCTATAAGTTCCTTTAAAGATGCTCTGCAACCCCAAACTGCAGAGAACAATAATTATGGAAATGTAGGACACTCTACAGTGGTTTGGACATGTCCAGAAGAGGGACAGTGGGTATATTGGTAGAAGGATGTTAGAAATGCAGCTGCCAGGAAAAAGACAAAGAGGAGATATATGGATGCAGTTAGAGAGGACATGGAGGTAGTTTGAGTGAGGACAGAGGATGCAGAGGACAGAGTGAGGTGGAGGAGGATGACTCGCTGTGGAGACCCTGAAGAGGGAAAAGCTGAAAGAAGAAGAAGAAGTTAACGACCCCACCCCCTATGAGATTATACTGTAACACTAAAAAACATTACAACAGTGTGTCTTCAGCCAGTAGATGGTCTGGTGTCTTCATAATATTAGAATTCATCTGTTACTCATTGTGCTTGTTTTAAGTCTGCGTGAAAGCTGGAACGTCACAGTCCATAATACTGTAGTTTTGTTCCAGGTTTTAGTTTTTTAAAAGAGACTGTTGCAGATGACATATTTGAACCACAGATATGAAAAGGTTAATATTATTTACATTATCTGTAACGTCTTCATCTCAAACAGGTGGAACTGGCACAATCTGCAGATGTGTACAGTTTTGATAAAGAAAGAAAAACCAACAACAACAACGCCGCCGCCGGACGACGACGACGACGACAACAACAACTGATATAACTAAAAGTGTCAAAAGTAATAAAAAGACAAATCAGAAAAACCAGCTCATGTAAACCAGTCATTTCTTTTGACTTTTTGTTCAGCAGCATTTAAAACATCAAACTGATGAAACTGGCTTTGACAAAGAGGGATGTTGTCCTGACTGTGATGTCACTGCACCCACACCCCTCCACCTGATGCTGCCACCAACCTGGTGGCAAACGTATTCCTAGTCTGGTTGATCGCAGCTAACAAAGATAGCCTGTTTTCAATTGTCCGTGCTTTCTCCCTCGGGTGCCCTATTACACCCCCCACCCCTGGACTCCCCTCTCCTCTGCCCTTATGATGGGGTGAACCATTGTCTTTCTTTGCCTTCTTACATCCTTTAAGTGTTTTACCTGAGTAATCAGACACAGGCCAAGCATGTAGCGCTGAAAGTTTACATCCAAATACATTTAGCAGATTTGGAAAAAATGTCAGTTTTTTTTTACATTAGTCCCCCCTCGCGCACGTGCACACAAAGCCTTAAGGCATGTCAATCAGCAGGAAACTCAAACCTCCCCGTGCTCTATTCTTTGACTTTGTCCTTCCCACCACCAGCCATCGCCTGTTTTTAAATCTTAGCAGCTTCACTCTGATGGATACATCAGACCATAACCTCCATGAGAACGCAGAGAGGAGACTCTGCTTCATTGTGTCATAACTTTTCAACAGTACAATGATGAGAAATATGGCTGCAAACTGGGGCTATTTAATAACTGTTTAGTTAAAATCCACAGAGTAAAGCAAAGTTCTCCTTTTACTTTTCCTTCTTGCTTATTTGTTTTCCCCAAAATCCTCACAGTGTTGTTAGTGTACATAAGGCGAAAGACGAAACGTTTCTACAATTTTTTTTTGCTTTGTGTTGTTTTTTTTTTTTTTTTTGAATGTCCAGAGGACCAGGCTTAGCTTTTTTAGATTTTTCTACCTGGATTATTGAGCATGCATCAGAGTATTAGTGTACATACATTATCTCACCGCTAGATGGCAGTGCAGCTTTAGTCGAAAAATGCAGGAACTTGTGATCTTGTTCTTTTCACAACAAATGGTGGGGTTGAAGTCACCCCAAAATATATTAACAATACTTTTTATCCAATAAAGTTATGTTTTTTTTTGTCAGAAAACTCACCTTTTACATTTACCTCATGACTGACTGTAAAATTGTACATTTAAAGAATTTTTTTAGAATGAAAACTGCTAAAATTAACAAAATTAGTTGACATTGTGCACAAATTACTTGTTTTGCGCTCGTATTCCAGTCCTCTCATGATTTAATCACATAATGAGACATCTATAATTTCCTTCAGTACCAGGAGAAAATGGTCCTATAACAGATGGTGTGATCCCAGTGGACAACTGGTCTCACAGAGTCGGTCTGACTCTGAATACAGTTATGTTTATGTTTGTTTATGTTTATGTTTATTAAATTTGTTCATTTTTTTTTACAAAAGAAACACAAGACAATTCCATAAATGATAACGTACAAAATATAAAAAAATGAAAGGTAGCAGAAAGAAGAATAAATCTAATTATATCTGCCCCTTTTTTCAAACAATCAGATTAAACAATAAATCAATCTACCAAAACACTGGCAAGACGTTTGCACCAAAACATCTGACAGATCAGCTGAACTAGTTCAACATCAAGTGTGGAATCTGCAGAAATATTTAGTCTGAAAACACCTGTGAAAAGGAGTGATGGTTTTAGCTTGAGGTTGTGATGTTCTCATTCATTGTGATGTTGTGATGTTCTCATTCCATGTTCGAGGTGAGGACAGTGATCTCTGACGGCCGTCTGAGACTCGGACCTTGAGTCCCAAACAGACCCAAAGCTCCAGCGGTCAATCTGATGTTGATCTGTTGAACGTGGTTCTGGTACCTCACTCTGAAGGTCAACAGCCGACCGACTCTCCACGGTTTCTTCTACTTCCTATTATAGTCTGCACGGCCCCTCGGCCATTTATCACGCTCCGACTGCGAAACAGGATACCTCTATTCAACTCACTGCTTTTACAGCTGCTGTTTGGAGCATTATTTGAGATTCTGAAGTTGGGATGTGTCACGTAGACCCAAGTTGTCTTTTGAAAGTTCATTCAGGGATTTTGGCTTATTAAACGCCCATTTGACTGTACCATATGCCTCAGCTCTCAACACAGGACAGTCATAACAGCCTTCACCTAATGAGGGGATGAGAGCTACATCCACGCAGATGGATCCTGTTCCTGTGGCCTGCTGTAGGTTACTGTCCTACAACAGTTATCTCTCTATTCTTACTTCTTTTTAGTTGAAGCCCTAATTCACCAGCAAGCTTACGCACATTCTACATAATGAAACGCAATCGCTTCGGGCAGCTTAGCATCTGTGTTTTAGCTCAAGCAAGTGTGTGTGAGAAAGTGTGTGTATGCAAACGTCAGCTAAGCTCGCCTTAGCAGTGTGTGAAGCGAGATCGCTGTAATTAATTTCCTCTACAACCATCCCTGACTCGTGTGTACTGTAGGATTTTAATGCCATCCATCACGGCGCTGCTCTTAAAAGGCGAATAATGAGCCTCATTGAGCAAGGCCACATGGCGGGTTTCTGCGGCGCGACCCTGCTGCCATGCTTTTTCCACGTTCAGTGAAATCAAACAGCTGAATCAAACCTACAGCGAGGTTCAAATTCGAAGAATCACTTTGCGTCTTTCCTAAACGACACATCGAGCTGGACTGTGCTGTCAGAGGAAGTCATAGCTGAGGTGTTGACTCATCCACGGATCCTTCGGATGTTTCACATTCTGCCTCTGCTCTCACTGTAAGTCCAGTTTTTGCTGTTAAAATTAGACGTCTGCCGGTGCAGCTGTCCCAGCACAACCGTCCTTAATTTGGTTTTTATGGAAATGAATTTCCATAGATCTTAGATAGCAATAATGTATGGTTCCTCAGAGTATGGACGCTCCCCCACACACACACAGGTGAATATGTTAGAATAAACACATCAGGGGGTTAAATGCTGTTGGTTCAGCGAAGCGTGGATCATTTTTCACGCAGCTCTTTTGGGTGTGCTTCTCTTTGCCTGTGTGTGATCCACAATGGCACATGGCTGCTGGTGATGGATGTCCTTATGTGCACGTATTGCTGTAAACCTCCTCATCTGACGCGCTCAGACACATACATCATCTCTGCTCTTGAAACCTGAGCCCCTCAGTCGGGTCGTCTGCACTGAACGTGCACACAAAAACAAAACGGTACAAGTCACAAGTCGTCGACATTTTTTATGAAGCGGAGAGATTTGTGAGGTTTTGACTTCCTCGCTGCACCGCGTTATTCATCAGCAGCGCTGACCTTGTAAAGCCCACGCTTCATTTAATTGTGCGTCATTTTTATCCTAATTTGAACTTCATATTTTTTGCTCTCTTTTCCTCTTTATCTTTGTGCTGCTCGGTAATCTCTGCTGAGCCGTTCATAATCACAGGCCATCTGGGCGCTGCGAGGGACAGAGATGATCCTGCAGCTCATCAGATGACCAAACCCACCGTAGTACACACACACACGTGTGTGCACATCATCACACGTATGGATACACAGTCACACCTTTAATGGTTACAAACCATCCTGTGGTTATATACATCCGCTGCACCTTTCAAGACCTTGTTGAAGGACAAACTCTCCGTCCACACACAGACCTGTGATGTAACATGATGGATATAAATATCTTATAGATACTGATCTTCAACAGACCCAGTTGGACCCTGATGATGATCGAGGACAAAAGAGAAATATATTTATGTAATAACCTTTAAAACAGTAGAGAAGCCATCAAATAAAACAAGGGCTTTTTAATTTTGCTTTGCGTCACACAAGTTCAATAATGTGACTTCTGAACGAGCATCCAGCCCAAACACTCTGCCCTGTTTATGAAGTTTATCTGTTTTTATATTATTTTGCAGACGGATGATATGATACATGAGCGCTCAGCAGACTATTAAACTCTTGACACCCTACTGTTAGAATATTTACTTTTTTTAATTCTCTCGTTATGTTAAAATGGTTTCTATGGGTTTTATGTGTTAAGCGGAGACGTATCAACCAGAGGTTTTTAATCATCCCCCACGAGCAGAGCTGTGGACGTCAGCAGGTGAGACGTTTCAGAGCAGCAGTGATGCAAGACGGTGCTGCTGCAAGGATCATCATTTTTGTCATTTCTTTCAATACTAGCATTATGACATGCTAGAAGACCTTTACACTAAAATAATGACACGAGAATGTCTTTTTATATAAAAGTATGACATATACCGTACTTTCCGCTGTAGACGTTGCACCTCCTTATAAGTTGCATCCGTCCAAATATGTCTAATAAAGTGGGAAAATACATAAATATGTCGCTTCGCCGTATAAGTTGCATCTATTATGTGTCACCGCTGACAACCTGGAAACGTGGGCTTGTGTTGTGCCAAAGATCAATTGGCTGCCAAATGGCGGGTGCAGGTGCGTGCATGGGAGGACTTTAATAAGTATTTAGCAAGATTAACACTTAAAAACAATTATTTGTTTGCTTGAAGTTATAGTAAAGTTGTGTCTCAGTCTAACTTTTTCTTAATAAATGCACTTTGATGGTCAAATCAGCTGCATTTCAAAAGCTGAGTCACGGCCGCGGGAGGACTCGCTGTTCATTTCTTCTAAATTTAACAAGATAACCACCTAAAAACAATTATTTGTTTGCTCGGCTTTATGATAAAGGTGTGTCTCTGTTGAACTTTTATGTAATAATTGCACTTCAAAAATCAAATCAGTTGCATTTCAGCGGGGCGGTGCAGCGAAATGAAACTGATTTGACGGTTGCTCCAGGCTAGCTGGATGAAGGTGGCAATGTCTGAATGAATGAAAACGGTCATACCTCAACCAAACATTGGTTTATAAATATGGGGAAAAAACTTAAACAAATTTTTTTGGTGCATACCCTGATGCATGCTCAATAATCCAGGTAGAAAAATCTAAAAAAGCTAAGTCTGGTCCTCTGGACATTCAAAAAACAAAACAAAACAAAGCAAAAAAATTGTAGAAACGTTTCGTCTTTCGTCCGAAAGACTTCCTCAGTCTGAGGCTGTGTTCAGCTCAGTCTTATAAATAGCACCCTCTCACAGTGGATCAACCAGTTGGCTGATGACAGCTGAAACCAGCTGCTCACATGATCAAGGAGGACCATCAGCCTAACGATGGATCGTTAGCACCCTGATGGTTGTTTGCTGGTATGCTGTTATTGCTAGTATCACTCAGCCCTCTGTGAATAGCAGAGGGCTAGATTTTGGATTTTGGTGTATGTCACAGGGCATGTAAATTATGCACACAAAATACAAGTGACTCATAGGCCGAAAAATACGGTAAACAATTTACACAATTTAAAAAGGTCATACCATTGTAGAAAACAAATTCTAACCAAATGTATTTTAAAATAAAATAGCTATTTTGAGACTTTTGGGGCTTTTAAGTAAATAAGAGTCCCAACGTGTTGCTTTATTTAGAGTGTTTTCTTTATCCTTTTATTAACTACAAAGATTAGTGCTCTACAATCTTTATTATTTTGGTTTCCTCGCGCCATTTAAGAATAATCTTGTAATGATTCTGGTGTATTTCCAAACGTTTGTCAACAGAATAAAAGCTTATATTATGAGTGGCCATGACCTTTGCTCATGTGGACTACTTGGTTCAGTGTGCATCTCAGTATCAATTCAATTCACTTTATTTATATAGCGCCAAATCCCAACAGAATTCATTCATCTCACAGCACAGAACAGAAACATTCATTTATTTAAAAAAGTAAGTTACGGTAATAACATTATTTATCAGAGGAGCAGACTGCTTTGAGTTGAACTCCATCACAGACTCTCATGTTGAGCAAGCATGAAGGAGACAAGTAAACCACCTCTCCAGAACGCTCTGTCAGTCTGTGGTGGTCACCAACCTCTAACAACATTACACATCACAGGTAACTTACAACCAGTTGTGCATGCACAACAACACTACTCATGAATATTTCCAGTTAGTCAAGGTTGGTCGATTGCCTCCCAGCACTGATAGCACTGGTAAATTCCATATTGGTTTTAAAGTCTTGTTGTCTGAAACAGTACCGTGTCTCAGTGCAACTTGGATTTAACGACCTTGTTTGTGCCCTTTGACCACTGAGTTGTGCAGATATTGTCGTGGTAACTATTCCCAATAGAGACAGCATGGAACAAAGACCAGACCGTTTCCATTACGCTTCTCCTTGAACGAACACTGAACCGAGCTTCACGTCCTTCATTTCAAACAATTTCTTGGTGAAAGCTTTTGGCATTAACTGATAAATAAACTCAGCGAAACACAGATTTATTATATTTTCAACCCTCCTGTCAAAATGTATTTTTAGTCCTGCAGATATTTTAGCAGGAGGAATGTGATCCTTCTCTGATGTTCGCACTTGTTTTCCTAAATTGAACCCGCAGTTGCCACCTTGCCTTGAGGCCAGGCACTCTCTTCTGCTGCAGCTCTTTTGCATGGGGGTGGTGGTGGAGTGGTGCAGATACACGGATTATCCCCAGCTCCAGTCTCTTTGTAATTCAGATAAGACCTCTCTCCTCCAGCAGATAAGTTTAAGCATTAATAATAAATTAAAAGATTGTCCTCTGGGTGAAATTTTAATGACCTCTTCTTCCTAAGAGGCGCTCCTTTGAGAGGCAGGCTGATGCCGTGCTTGTTCAAGTCATTTAAACGTCTCTTTGATTTCGAGCTGCTGAATGTTTGAGGTAAAGGTGGCGGCTAAGGTTAATATTTGAGCAGGCAGATACTCGGGAATGACCAGTGTTTATCCTGGGACACCATAAGAACACCAGCAACATCAAACGCAGGCTATAATCTGCTTTAATTCAACTTCTATATGTTCTAGCAGTTCCTTGTGAGTTAATGTGAGCGTAAGAGGATCTGGAGCTTTATTAGGTCTAAATGATGTGTGTCGGTATGTCAGAAGACTCTTTGTCTGTCTCGGCTGAGGTTTGTGACGTTTGTTGTGTCTTCTTGGTGCACCACGACCTTCAGAGATGTGTAAAGATGATTCCTTTTGTCTGGATGAACTTTACGTCGCTGTCTTCCTGCACTCAGGGAAAGATGTGCACCATGTGTTTACGTAGTAGATCAACCTGAGCGTCTGAAGGCTAGCCGACAGAAGTTTGTCGGGCGTGCACACATCAGTGTTGTTTTGCGGTTCCTAATGTTGGCAGCATTGTCGTGCACGTGTTTGTTTTGTAGACAATAGTTGTCTTGGCGAGTCAAACCGTGGCAACATGCACGTACGTATCTCACAATGCGACTCACAGAGAGAACAGGAAGTGTTGAGAATTATTTTTAACACAGCCACATTAGATGAACTACAATTTTTGTTCTCACTAGAGGAGGAAACATTCATTTTCCGTGTGTGTGTGTGTGTGTGTGTGTGTGTGTGTGTGTGTGTGTGTGTGTTAGTGATCTCTTTGGGCAGATGTGTGACAGATGCCATCCATTGGTCAGTGGCGCGAAGAAGATTTAGACTGCTGTCAGTGGTCAATAAAAACCAGAGTTCCTTCTTTGTGGGCAGATGGAAAGAAAGAGTTGCTGGGATTAGTGAAAGAAGAAAAGGGTGACAGAAGGATACAGAAGCTTACAGTGAAACACTCCGTTTACTTTCATTCTGAAGAATTTACTATTTTTGAGCACTGCTTTGTGCAATAGCACCTAAGACCCCTTTTACATTGAATTACAAACATCCATCCATCCATCCATCCATTTTCTTCCGCTTATCCGGGGTCGGGTCGCGGGGGTAGCAGCCTAAGTAGGGAGGCCCAGACTTCCCTCTCCCCAGCCACTTGGAGCAGCTCCTCTGGGGGAATCCCAAGGCGTTCCCAGGCCAGCCGAGAAACATAGTCCCTCCAGCGTATCCTGGGTCTTCCTCTGGGTCTCCTCCCGGTGGGACATGCCCGGAACACCTCACCAGGGAGGCGTCCAGGAGGCATCCTAACCAGATGCCCGAGCCACCTCAACTGGCTCCTCTCGATGTGGAGAAGCAGCGGCTCTACTCCGAGTCCCTCCCGGATGACTGAGCTTCTCACCCTATCTCTAAGGGAGAGTCCAGCCACCCTGCGGAGAAAACTCATTTCAGCCGCTTGTATCCGAGATCTTGTTCTTTCGGTCATAACCCAAAGCTCATGACCATAGATGAGGGTGGGAACGTAGATCGATCGGTAAATTGAGAGCTTTGCCTTTTGACTCAGCTCTCTCTTCACCACGACAGACCGGTACAGCGCCCGCTTCACTGCGGACGCTGCACCTATCCGCCTATCGATCTCACGCTCCAGTTTTCCCTCATTCGTGAACAAGATCCCGAGATACTTAAACTCCTCCACTTGGGGCAGGACCTCCTCCCCGACCCGGAGAGGGCACGCTACCCTTTTCCGGCTCAAGACCATGGCCTCGGATTTGGAGGAACTGATCCTCATCCCGGCCGCATCGCATTCAGCTGCAAACCGCTCCAGTGAAAGCTGTAGATCACGAGCTGATGAAGCCAATAGGACCACATCATCTGCAAAAAACAGAGAAGCGATTCTAAGGCCACCAAAACGGATCCTCTCAACACCTTGGCTGCGCCTAGAAATTCTGTCCATAAAAGTTATAAACAGAATCGGTGACAAAGGGCAACCTTGGCGGAGTCCAACTCTCACCGGAAACGAGCCTGACTTACTGCCGGCAATGCGGACCAAGCTCTGACACCGGTCGTACAGGGACCTAACAGCCCATATCAATGGGCCTGGTACCCCATACTCCCGGAGTACCCGCCACAGAACCCCCCGAGGGACGCGGTCGAATGCCTTTTCCAAGTCTACAAAGCACATGTAAACTGGTTGGGCAAACTCCCACGCACCCTCCAGGACCCTGTTGAGGGTGTAGAGCTGGTCTAGTGTTCCACGACCAGGACGAAAACCACACTGCTCCTCCTGAATCCGAGGTTCGACTATCCGACGGACCCTCCTCTCCAGAACCCCCGAATAGACCTTACCAGTGGGAGCCTCCCTGAATTACAAACACATTTAGAAAATGGTTTTCAGTGTGAAGTCAACCATGACGCTGCTTTGCACTTACTTATTGTTATTATTATTATTATTTGTTTTTAAAAGTTTAAATGGTCTTGCTCCATCCTACCTCTCTGAGCTGCTTCACCCATACTCTCCTGCTCGGTGCCTCAGATCAGCTGATCAGCTGCTTCTGGAGGTGCCGAG
The DNA here is from genome assembly GCA_038048925.1 of Garcialebias charrua. Lineage (NCBI taxonomy): Eukaryota > Metazoa > Chordata > Actinopteri > Cyprinodontiformes > Rivulidae > Garcialebias > Garcialebias charrua. The sequence continues at coordinate 63,648 of JBBPBX010001851.1, read as the reverse complement.
GTCCAAACGGAGGCTCAGAGGAGACAGAGCTTTTTCTGTTGCTGCTCCAAAACTGTGGAACGATCTCCCTCTTCCATCAGACGAGCTCCTTCACTGTCCAGTTTTAAAACTCTTCTAAAAACACATTTTTACTCACTGGCTTTTAGCACGGACTGAATTTGCTCTGCACTGTTTTTATTGTTTTTATTGATCTTAATGTTTTAACAACTGTTTTATTTTTTGTGTGTTTAAATGTTTTTGATTTTATATGTGTAGCATTTTGTTGCAGCTGTGGTCGTTTTAAAGGGCTTTATAAATAAAGTACAGGTAGTCCTCGACTTACGATAAAGTTCCGTTCCTACGCGGCGTCGTAACCCGAATTTCGTCGTAAGTCAAAACATACATACAAACTGCACCTTATACGTACAATATACTGTATTTTACCAAGCACTTAGCCTATCCTAACACTGTACCCTACATAATTATCAAAAAACACATACATTTGGAGCCTTAATGTAGGAAAAAAAGAGTTTTTTTCCTACTGGGAGGTCGTGAAGCCTACCTCTGTCTGTTAGCATGTTAGCTCGTCCCTCTAGTCTCCTCTGCCTCGGTCCAGTCCGGTCTGCCTCGTAAACCTCCGGTCCAAACAATAAGGTCTCCTGTAATTTTCCACTGAGTGCTCGCTGCTTCTGCCATCAAAAAACGGAAGTAACTGGAACTCGGCTTTTCAAAATATATATATACACATTTTAATTTAATGGGGAATGCGTGACGTAACCACGAAACGTCGTAACTCGAGACCGTCATAAGTCGAGGACTACCTGTATCATTATTATTATTACTTTAGTATCTCTATTAGGATTTTTCTTGCTATTCTTGCTTCTCTCCTGCAGCCTTACTATGATCCACATATGCTTTCCAAGGTACAGCTCTTTCAGACCAGATCAGGTTGTGTGCCTACATTCTAGAGCAGGGGTGTGCAACCTGAGGCTCTGGGACCACATGTGGCTCTTTGGTCCCTCTGCAGCGGCTCTTTCAGGCTTTGACCAAAAATAAAATGAAACTGAATTTCATTTAAATTATTGCCAACAATAAAAATGGCTAGTTTCAGCCAATTCCATGTCATTTTCAAATAAACGAAGAATAGAACAATACAAGACGTAAAACATGTGGACTACATCATGCTCTAATATCTACACCACTGCTGGTACATATACAGTGTGCTCTGAACGGTCTTATTTAGGGATGCCCAATGTGCCTTACTGCATATGCCACTTTTTGCCTCTACAACAACATCAACTACTACCTCATACATATACTGTGTACATTGACTCATACGCTGCTTTGCCACTTTGCAAATGTCAATGCTAGAAACCTTTAGTTTATTTTAGTTATACTTTTTATACTCTTTTTTTATACTAGTATGCAAAAACTCAGGACAATATTATGTTCATTAAATGTTTAATGTTTTAGTTTTAGAGTTGGTGTAAATTTTCATACTCTTATACCACTATGCAAAAAACTCAGGACAGTGTTAGTTTTACTATTTTATGCTTATGTCTATTATTATATGTTTCAGTGTTTCAATGTTTAGATGTTTACTGTTGCACCGAGGGACTGAGAGAAACGCAATTTCGGTCCTGTGTATGTCCTGCACTGTACATATTGCAGATCTGACAATAACGTTGACTTTGACTTTTTGACTTTGACTTTGACTAGTAGTTTGTTAGCCACTTTAAGTTGACTTCCAGTCTCTCAGCGGCTTTCTCTCAAAACCACCAGAATGTTTAGCAATATATTTTAGACAAGTTACTGAGAAGGAATATGGTGAGTAACTTTGATAATACTAAGAATAAAACACAAAAAACAAAGTCAAAGTAAACTAATGTATTTATTTTTCTTTAAAAATGTAACTGGATATCCATCTAATTGGCCTAATTGTATACAGTACTGTCTTTAACTTTATAGTTTAAGTAGGACACTTAATTAAACATTTGAGAACTCACATGGGCCTGTAGAGTTCATGTTCACATTTTTATCAAATTGTTAAAAATTGTGTATTTTTTCCTTTCTTTATATGAATCTGGTCTTTTTTGTATTGAAATGTAAAAATATCAAATATTAATAATATTTAGTTTTTTTGCTTTATAATATCACCCCCTCTGGCTAGAAAAGTAATCTCCAACAAACTTGTAGTGGTCCATGAGCCACCAGTGCATGGTACACAGTTGGAGTAGGTTTTGTGGCTTCGGACACATATAATTAATTAGTAAGCACGCAGTGTTGCCAGATTGGGCGGTTTACTGCCAATTGGGCAGTTTTCATTCTGATTTTGCTGGGAACTCTGGGAAGATTTTTTGTTTGATTGTTGCGTTTTGTCGCATACAGTATACGTCAGCTTGTACTGATGTGCGTTCATGTTCAAACTGTATATACTGTAACATTATACAGTATTGATTGGGCAGGCTTTTGTGTGACGTGGTGGTTTTTAACAGATTTTTGGGCTGAAAATCTCAACTATCTGGCAACACTGTTAGTAAGCAAAGTGGCAATAATGGCTCTTTTTATTGCAAAGGTTGCAGACCCCTGCTATAGAGCCTGGCACACTCATGGCACTATGAGTATCACAGTCGCTGTAGACTGTTGCATGATCCTGTCATGATCACAACCTTTAACCTAGACATGCGACCAGTGTGACCAGACCGGTGTATGAGTGGACCCCATTTCACTGATACTTCCAAGACCCTGATACACTGTCACCTAGGGCTGGACGATATGGCCAAAATTTTTATCACGATATAGTTCTTAATTTCGGTCGATATCGATATATTTCGATATCGATATAAACAATATAAAAGCCTAAAAAAAACTATAAACTATACAAATAAATTAATGTTCTCCTTGTATTTGTATTTAGCCTCCAAAAAGATGGAAATCACCATCAAATAAACATAAACTTCTCAACCCAATAATTCTCAGTCGGGTCATCTGGACAGTTTATTTTTTTATAGAAACGTTTCACCCTCCATCCTCCATCCAATTTCTATAAAAAGAAACTGTCCAGATGACCCAACTGAAAATTATTGGATTTGGTACGTGGATTATTGAGCATGAACTTTCTTGCCATAAAATTCTCAACTGTGTCAATATTACCGTAATAGTTTTAACTTTAAACATCTTTAAAATTTACAGCATTGAAATTCATAGTTAATTAAATAAAACTTTTGGGTGTTGTTATTTATAAGAAGCTGACATAGAAATCTCATGGAAATTACTTAAGAATAAAAATAACAAAATCAATTGCATTACTGTATAAAGTAAAATAGTTTTTGAATGACAAAGTTTTGAATATATTGAATAATGTAATGATTGTTCCATATTTAATCTGTTGTATTGAAGTTTGGGGAAAAGCATGTAAAACTATTACAAACCCTGTTTTTTTTTTTTGTTTTTAAAGAGCTACAAGAATTATTAGTAGGAAGTGCTATGGTCACCCAACAAATATTTCATCAGTTTAAATTATTAAAATTTTATGATTTGGTTGAACATAGTATTTTACAAGTCATGTATAAAACTGAAAAAAAATTACCCCCCAAATATTCAATTAAAATTTGTTTAAAGTTATTAAACCCTGAAGGGAATGTAAATGTTTGTAAAACCTCCATTTAGGACTAGTTTGAAGGAGCTGAGTTGTAAATCAGGAAACAGGATTGTGTTGACTTGATATCACCATAAACATTTCTAAAACTATGTTTTAAAATATGATTAAATCAAAGTTGTTGGGAAGGTGTGGTGCAGGTGAAGTGAAGGTTGTTGTTTGTTTGTAGTTATTTTGTATTTTTTAAACAAGGGGCAGATATTATAACACTATTTTCGTCTTTCTGCACATTTTCATTCAGTGTTTTTTCTTCTTCTGATGAATTTGTTTTATTTTGAATAAAAAAACATGCAGCGCTGCTGGGGCTGTTTGTTTACGTCGTAGTTTCAGGGAAACGTTGGCTCAAACTTTATTGTTCTTCATCTTCTGACTCTCATATTATATCGAGTGGAAACTCTTCAGATTAAACAAGTTAGATGTTCCCACCGCTAGTTAGAACGACTTTGTCACGTTTTGCAAAATAAAGAAACCGAGTAAGACTCGCTGCAGATGAGACCTGCAGTTTAACAAAACCGAACTACGTCCACACCTACGAATTAGTCTTTCCTCTCATCAGTGATGTCGTCTCTTTCTCTTCGCTTGTGAAACTTTGTTCAGTCACATTCTGACGGTCATGAGCACTCGTTTGACTCGTTTTGAAGCGAAAACTTAACGCGCTTTGGAGACTAGCTTAGCTTTTAGCCTGCTACCGCTAACGCCTGCTGCTGGAGTGAGCGCTGCGTAACAACGACGTCACCACGCACGTTTTGTGTCACAGCTTTTTCTGTCCGGGCGGGTTGTTGAAGCAGCCGCTCCAACCCGAACAGAAACAGAAAAACGTTGTAAAATCCTATCGAAATATCGAAAATATGCTTAAACTTCATATCATCGTTATTGAATAAAAGTATATCGCGATATTTATCGTTATTGAATTATCGTCCAGCACTACTGTCACCCCAATGACAAGCCTACATACGGGAATTTTGTGCATATGCAGATAGGCCTGTCACAATAACAAATTTTGCTGGGCGATTAATTGTCTCATAAATTATTGCGATAAACGATAATATTGTTTGAAATTTAACAATAATTGTCAAATTTTAGAATAAATTTTGATTTGTTTGGAGTGTAGTACCTTTTTGACCACCTGATGGCAGTATAAGACAGTTTGAACCAAAGGATCGATAGTGGAGCGGAGTGTCTCTTTAAGAAAAATGGGAGGGAGGGCCCTTGACGTGACATGGGCTGACATGGTGATATGGCGGACGCTTGGTGATTTGAGCGCTTTAGCATTGCATTTTTTACCCAAAGCTTTTAATAAAAAATCTGTAAACAAGTTCTCAGCTTCTTTTAGCTGAGAAAAACAACTTTTTACATGAAGGCACGGGTTTCAACTGAATTTTAGAGCTTGACAAGACAGAGGGTTTTTTTGAATCTTAGACCTGGGTCTAAGATTCCAAATTTCTAAAACTTATAGTGCAGCCCTGTGTTTGGTTCCCAGGCATCTCACACCTGATGAGAACAGAGGAGCCTCATTTGTGAATTAGACTAACAAAGACTTTGACAGGTCCCTGCTATTAATGTGTGAGGTGTGACTTGTCAATTTACATACAGTAGGATGTGTGTGTGTTTTTCTGTAAGCTCTGTTTTCACACACTGAACTTTGAATGGGTCACAGGTACGTGTTATCCCAAGTATGTGTGGGTGTTAGTTTCCAATTTACATATGTTGGTGCGTGTCAATGGCTTATCCTGGTTATAACTTATCCCTCTCACTGTCTCCTCACTGAATTGATAAAGCTCCTCGGATGAGAAGCGAAACGTCTTGTTGCTACAAGTCCAGTTGTTCTGTATTGAACGCCTTTTTTGATTTTATCATGTCCTGGACGACTGAGAATCTTCACCAGCATGCGGCCTTGGCTATGGTGAGCTAAGCAAAGTTACGCACCACCTGTTGACATCACCACTCTCGCAGTGCTTTTCCCTTCTTACAATACCTACCCCCAACAGTCACTGATTCATGGTGTCAGTTTACAGCCAATACCAGAGATTTTAATGCCAAACCAAAACAGAACAGGAAAATAAACATAACATTTTAACCTCAGAAACATTGTAAACTGTCAAAAATATTAGAAACATGTAAACAGTCAGAAATATCAGAAACAGTCAAAAATATCAGAAACGTCAGAAACATGGTAAACAGGTAGAAACATTATAAACAGTCAGAGACATCAAAAACATTGTAAACAGCCAGAAACATGGTAAACGGTTAGAAAAATCAAAAACATCATAAACATTGTAAACAATCAAAAACATCATAAACATCGGAAACAATCAGAAATATCAGAAACATTTACAGTCAGAAATATCAGAAACATTTTAAACAGTCAGAAAAATCAGAAACATTTTAAACAACAGAAAAATCCAAAATCAGAAACATCGTAAACAGTCAGAAACGTCGTAAACAGTCAGAAACATCGTAAACAGTCAGAAATATCAGAAACAGTCAGAATCAGAAACATTGAAAACAGTTTGAAACATCAAACAATCAGAAATGTCAGAAACGTCGTAAACAATCAGGAACATTATAAACAGTCAGAAATATCAGGAAAATCGTAAACAGTCAGAAAAATCAGAAACATTGTAAACAATAAGAAATATCATGAACAGTAAAAAATATCAGAAATCGTAAACTGTCAGAAATATCAGAAACAGTCAAAAACATCAGCAACATCAGAAATACTTAGAAACATTAGAAATGTCAGAAACATTGTAAACAGTCAGAAAAATCAGAAACATCATAAACAGTCAGAAACATCGTAAACAGTTAGAAATATCAGAAACATCGTAAACTGTCAGAAAAATCAGAAACAGACAGAAACATTGTAAACATTGTAAACAGACAGAAACATTGTAAACATTGTAAACAGTCAGAAACATCGTAAACATTGTAAACAGTCAAAAACATCAGAAACTTTGTAAACCGTCAGATAAACCAGAAACATCAGAAACAGTCAGAAACATTGTAAACAGTCAGAAACATTGTAAACAGTCAGAAACATTGTAAACAGTCAGAAACATTGTAAACAGTCAGAAATATCAGAAACATTGTAAACAGTCAGAAATATCAGAAACATTGTAAACAGTCAGAAATATCAGAAACATCGTAAACAGTCAGAAACATCATAAACAGTCAAATACATCAGCAACATCAGAAATACTTAAAAACATTAGAAATATCAGAAACATCATAAATATCAGAAACATCATAAACAGTCAGAAAAATCAGAAACATAAAAATCAGAAACATCGTAAACAGTCAGAAACATCATAAACAGTCAGAAACATGATAAACAGTCAGAAACACCGTAAACAGTCAGAAACATCAGAAACATTGTAAACAGTCAGAAATATCAGAAACAGTCAAATACATTAGCAACATCAGAAATACTTAGAAACATTAAAACGGTCAGAAACATCATAAACAGTCAGAAACACAGTAAACAGTTAGAAATATCAGAAACATTGTAAACAGTCAGATAAACCAGAAACATCAGAAACAGTCAGAAATATCAGAAACATCGTAAACAGTCAGAAAAAAATCTGAAACATCTAAAACATCAGAAACATTGTAAACAGTCAGAAACAGTCAAAATATCAGAAACATTGTAAACAGTCTGAATAATCAGAAACATCAGAAACATTATAAACAATCAGAAATATCAGAAAAATTGTTAACAGTCAGAAATATCATATACAGCCAGAAACATTGTAAACAGTCAGAAAGAGTTAGAAATATAAAAAAACATCGTAAGCAGTCGGAAAAATCAGAAACATTGTAAACAATCAGAAATATCAGAAAAATTCTAAACAATCAGAAATATCAGAAACATCAGAAATAGTTAGAAACATTAGAAACATTAGAAATGTCAGAAACATCGTAAATAGTCAGATAAACCAGAAATATCAGAAACAATCAGAGACATCAGAAACAAATCAGAAACATTGTAAACACTCATGAATATCAGAAAAATCGTAAGCAGTCAAAAAAATCAGAATCATCATAAAGTCAAAAACAGTCAGAAATGTCAGAAACATCGTAAAAAGTCAGAAACATCGTAAAAAGTCAGAAACATCGTAAAAAGTCAAAAACATCATTGTCAGAAATATCAGAAACATTATAGTCAGAAACATCAGAAACATTGTAAACAATCAGAAATATCAGAAACATCATAAACAGTCAGAAATATTGGAAACATCGTAAACAGTCAGAAATAGAAACATCGGAAACAGTCAGAAATATCAGAAACATCGGAAACAGTCTGAAATATCAGAGTCAGAAATATCAGAAACATCATGAACAGTCAGAAACATCGGCAACATCGTAAACAGTCAGAAACATCGTAAACATTCAGAAACATCGTAAACAGTCAGAGATATCAGAAACATTGTAAACTGTCAGAAACATCAGAAGCATTGTAAACTGTCAGAAATGTCAGAAATATCATAAACAGTCAGAAATATCGTAAACAGTCAGTAATGTCGTAAACCGTCAGAAACATTGTAAATGGAGCTTACTTATATAGCGCTTTCCAGCCCCCTTTGAAGGGCCCCAAAGCGCTTCACAGTACCAACCATCCACCCATTCATACACACATTCATACACCGATAGCGGTAGACTGCCTTGCAAGGCGCTGCCTGTCCTACCGGGAGCAACTCAGGGTTAAGTGTCTTGCCCAGGGACACAACGAGGTATGCCGTGAATGGGGATCGAACCAGAGACCTTCTGGTCCTGAGCCAGCTGCCCTGCCTCTACACCATCTTGGCCCCATGTAAACAGTCAGAAACATCAGAAACATTGTCAACAGTTAGAAACAATGCACACATAATTCCTACCCAGCATGATTTGCAACGCTCATGCTGTCTCCGGGATGTGACTCTCTCACACATTTCACACATCTTTACTTTCAACACAAACAGATTTTACCATCTTTACTTCAACACAAACAGATTTTACCAAGAGAATACTGATGACGCACAGCAACTTTGTAGTTAGTTTATAAAAGTAGTTAACCACATAATGGATCATCAAAGTGAGTTAATTTATTAAAGTAAACAACTCGATGGAGACGTCTGACACACAATGAACGAATCATTGCTTCAGTACGGCAGAGTTCTGCTCTGCCTCTTTGGTTCTGATGGACCGGATTAATTTCTGAAAGCTCACCTCTGAACAGGACATGGACACTTTACCTGCGATTTTTGAACCTTTTGAGTTGTGTTTATGTGGTGGTACCGAGTGGTTCTCATTAAAATTATGTAATTTACAAGGCACACCGGTTCGTAGATCTTAGAAATATATTTAGAACATCTGAGACACATTTACATATAAAAAAAACAGTTTATTAGTTTCCATTTAAAATACTTTGTAAAAAGATTAAATAATTAAAGTTAGTCCAGACCCAGGTGTGTGGCCAATTACCCACGCCACTGACATGTGTTCAGGGACCGCGCCCCAAACAATTTGTTGTTGAGTCCAGTGAAGCAGCCACAGACATCTGAAGATGGTCAAGTGCAGTAGTTTGGAGAATCCAAACAGCAGTAGTCCTCCATGGAGCCAGAACAATGGTGATTTCAGTGGAGACAAAACAGTAGTGATCTTCCGTAGTCAAAGCAGCAGTGGTCCCAACTTCAGCAAAGGACCTGCTGACACACATGCAGACACACGCACAGGAGGAGGAAGAAGCAGCAAGCTTGGTCTTCATACCACGAAAGCCAGAACAGCACGCATGACACGATCTGCTGCTCAATGACAACCAAACCCCACACAGGTTTGAGCCACGTAGTGGGAGCGTGAAGAAGAAACCAAGTGCCAGAACAGGCATTGCTGCCTCCTTTTATACTCCACCCACTTATCAAACAGGAAGTGACATTTCCTAGCCAGGTATATCAGGAAGTGACATTTCCTTAGCCAGGTATATTTCTATACTGCTACATTTACTTACAATTTTGTCACATTACAGACAATCTTACAGAGTCAGCAACTGCAGAGGATGATAAAAGTTAACGCTTTAGCATTCGCTTCCACTATTTTTTAAATCTGTTTAGTGGTTTAGCGTTAGCAATGCAATTTTTTTTTTAGTTAGCAAATTAGTGGTTAGCAAAGCTAACTTTTGTATTAGCTGTGCCACCACTGGATATACAGTAGTTAACAAAGCACAACAACTGTAGAATGAATTGCGTGGCCAAAAACGAACAGAAGAACAACAGAACTACTGTATCTGTACTGGTAGATACCCGTACCAAGAACTTTTGGATGGAACTGGGACCCTGTGTACATAATTTCAATCCACCTCATGTACCACATGTGATGAGAATAACAGTAAACCTACTTGAACTTGAATGGATGTCAGTGTGAATGTTTAAATAAGACTGATGTCATGAGCTTTGGTAATTGTAATATCTTGACACTCTTTGACATCATGAGTCACTCTGCTGTCAGGAATCTGGGTGGAGTTTGTAATACTGATTTTAAATTGGACAATCAGAGTTATCCATCCATTACCTTTGCCTTCTTCTTCCTTTCCTGGTGGCAGGGTTTTCTGGTGCCCGTGTCCAGGGACACATAGGGACAAACATAAAATGATAAGTTCTGCTTTGGCAGCTCATCACATGTCTGAAATGTTCAGACAGAGTCATGCTAAAAGCCAGAAACAGGGAAGTGAGAGGAGCTGCTTGGTGTTCTACAGTCTGTCACCAGAGATGCCTCCACCTCTCAGCTGCTCTGCTGTCTGAGCAGACAGTGCCACAGGCCGAATGACTCTGCAGGAACTGTTCAGTGGACTGATCCACACACCTGCAAAATGAGGATATGAGAAGTTTTACTCGTGTGTGTGTGTGTGTGTGTGTGCACATGCGCGCACGTGTTATGTTTTAATTTCATACTGGGGTCTACAACTGGGACTGCTCTATTGGAACAAGGCCCAGCTAGGAGGCACAACCACCATGAGCCTGAGGACACACCCAGTGATGTCGTAAATCATGGTCTCAAGAAAGTATTACAGTATCATCCATCCATCCATCATCTTTTACCTCCTTCTTCCTTTTTGGGTTGCGGGGGTCACTGGTGCCCATGTCCAGCAGTCACTGTGCGAGAGGTGGGGGACACCCTGGACAGGTCTCCAGTCCATCACAGGGACACAGAGACAAACAACCATTCACTCAGAGACAATTTAGAGTTACCAATCAGTCTAACATGCATGTTTTTGGTCTGTGAGGAAACTGGAGTACCTGGAGAAAACCCACGCATGCATGGAGAGAATATGCAAACTCCACCCATAAAGGCCCCCGGCCAGGATTTGAACCGGCGACCTGCTTGCTGAGAGGCGACAGCTCTACCAACTGCACCACCCAGTATTACAATTCTTTATTTTTATTTATTTATTTATTTTAATGGGTTTTTGAGCATAACTGTATCAGTAACTGAATGAAAAAAACAACAACAACAAAAAAACGACTGCCAGAAAAAAGCATCTGCTCCCCACAACCCTGCAAGTGAAAGCAGGTAAATCATGGATGGATGGATGGATGGATGGATGAACTCAAAGCAGTTTGCTCCACATAATAATAATGTCATCAACTGACTTTTTATGTATGTAAATATTTCTGTTCAGTGCCCCGAGATGACTTCTGTTGTGACTTGGCACTATTTAAACAAACTGAATTGTATGTATGTATAGATACCATACCATTTTATTTATAAAGCACTTAAAACAGCAACAAGACTAAGCAAATTGCTGTACAAAAAGACAAAAAAACAGGCAACACGTAAGCAACATACAATTGAAGTAAAATCAGAATATAGACATAAAAACGGAGATAATAAATATAACGACTAACCAGTGTGAAGCAAACAGGTTCAAACACAGATCATCTGGTGTTGAAAGCTACGGATTAGTAGTGGGTTTTTAAATGGGATTTGAAAACCGAGAGGGAGGGGGCTTGTCTGACAAGCAGAGGTAATTCATTCCAAATTCTTGGGCCTGCTACAGAGAAGGCCCTGTCACCTCTGCACTTAAGATGAGTTCCTGGAACTGTGAGAAGTAACTGGTCCACTGACCTCAGAGAACGTGGTGGGACATATGGCTGTAGCAAATCAAAGAGA
>JBBPBX010001851.1:35096-51823 GCA_038048925.1 Garcialebias charrua | reverse complement strand
GTTCAGCGATTTGTACATATACAGGAGAATTTTGAACTGGATTCGAAGGTGAACAGGTAGCCAGTGCATGGAGGCCAAGACTGGTGTAATGTGCTCTCTACGCAGCCTGTACTGGTTAAAAGTTGGGCTGCTGCAATCTGGACCAGTTGTAGTTGTGCAATGGTGGTCTGACTGATACCAAACAGGAGCAAATAGCAGTAATCAATCCTAGATCTAATGAATGCATGTATTACTGTCTCCAGATTATTTTTGGACAATATGGGCTTCAGCTTAGACAGTCGCCTCAGTTGGAAAAAAACAGGATTTAACAATCATGTTTACATGACTGTTGAGTTTCATGGAAGGATCCATTATCACTCCAAGATTTGTGACTTTGTTTTTCTGACAGGGCTAGAGCAGAAAGGTCGATGCAGTGGTTCGTGATCGCGTCGTTGGGAGGGAACAACATGACTTTAGACTTATTTTCATTGAAACTTAAGACATTAAAAGCCATCCAGTCCCTGATGTCAGGCAGTCGAGCAGAGGTTGAATAGAGTATGTGCTTAGGGGGAAGTAAATTTGACAGTCATCGGCGTAGAAGTGAAAAGGTATGTTGTGTTTCCGGAAAATAGCACCAAGTGGCAGCAGGTATAAAGAATAGGAGAGGACCCAGGATGGACCCCTGCGGAACCCCCCATTTAAGTGCTGCCACTGCAGAACTAAAATCTTTGATGGAAACACAAAAGGATCTGTCAGCGAGGTAGGATCTGAACCAATTGAGGGCTGACCCTGTGATGCCCACCCACTGCTCCAACCTAGCAATGAGGATCTCATGGTCGATGGTGTTAAGTAAGGCTGTTGCAGTGCTGTGGAGAGGTTTAAAACCAGATTTGAATAACTCAAGGGTAGAATGATCCTCCAGAATGCATTTCAACTGGGACTCAACTATTTTTTTCCACAAGTTTAGAAACAAATGGGAGTCTGGAGACTGGCCTGAAGTTGGATATGACTGAGGGGTCAAGGTCTCTTTTTTTCAGGAGAGGTTGAACAGCAGCATGTTTAAAGGTTTTTGGCACCACGCCAGTGGATAAAATACTATTCACAATAGCAAGAATGGAAGGACCTAGAGTAGGAAAAACCTCCTTTAGTAGCCAAGGGGGGACTACATCAAAGGGGGAACCAGATGGTTTCAGGCTCCGGGGGAATCCCAAGGCATTCCTAGGCCAGCTGAGAAACAGTCCCTCCAGCTGAGAAACAGTCCCTCCAGCATGTCCTGGGTCTTACTCTGGGTTTCCTCCCGGTGGGACATGCCTGGAACACCTCACTAGGGAGGCGTCCAGGAGGCATCCTAACCAGATGCCCGAGCCACCTCAACTGGCTCCTTTCGATGTGGAGAAGCTGCGGCTCTACACAGAGTCCTTCCCAGATGACCGAGCTTCTCACCCTATCTCCAAGGGAGAGCCCAGATACCCTTCGGAGAAAACTCATGTTGGCCCTACTGTATCCGTGATCTCGTTCTTTTGGTCACAACCCAAAGCTCATTACTATAGATGGAGGTAGGAACGTAGCTCGACCGGTAAATTGAGAGCTTTGCCTTTTGACTCAGCTCTCTCTTCACCACGACAGACTAGTACAGCGCCTGCTTCACTGTTGAAGCTGCACCTATCCGCCTATCGATCTCATGCTCCTTTTTCCCCTCACTCGTGAACAAGATCCCAAGTTACTTAAACTCCTCCACTTGGGACAGTACCTCCTCCCTTACCCAGAGAGGGCACTTGGCAGGACCTCCTCCCTGACCCAGAGAGGGCACTCTACCCTATTCCGGCTCAGTGTTGGAGTTGAGGCTGATAAATGTGTTATCTCAGCTGGAAGCTAGAGCACTGATTATTAACACAATAAAAGAAAGACAATTTGATTACACGTTATCATCATAATCGTAAGCTTTATTTATAAAGCGCTTTAACACAGCCACAGCTGAAACAAAGTGCTGAACATCAGTTACAAACAAGATAAAAGAAAGCATAAAAACAGAGCTACAAAACTAAGCACATGGTGAACCAAAAAAGTTAAAATACAATAAAATGACAAGTTAAACAGATAAAATCAATTGAACATAGTCTCATTCTGCACGATCTCATTGATTGAATTCACAAATGCAAAAGCATAGTTTTTGCTTTGCCAGCTTTCTGGTATACTCACATACCAGTGCTGGGTAGCGCTAATCCAAAAATTAGTTCCGCTATTTCTAAAGCACTCATTAATTTATTTAGGTCCGCAATTTCAAAAGCACTAATGTCTTGTGAAAATTAGGGGAAGCTAATTCTAAACCGCTATTTAAATTCAACAATTGGTAGTCAGCAAGTTATGCAATATTTGCACTACACTGCCAACTAGCGGTGCATGAACTGTTATACAGTAAGTTGTTTGAGTTTCAGAGTATTTAGTTTGGTTCTCTTCAACAGGTTTGACAAGGACAAAATGTACCCATTCCAAAGTCTGTTAGCTAAACTGCTGACATATTTGGCTGTTTTTTTTTTCTTCTTTTGTTACTTTTAGTACCACTAGATCGCATGTGTCAAACTCAAGGCCCGTGGGCCAAATCCGGCCTACCATAACCGTTTCTGTGGCTCTCTACACCCTAGAACTTCAAGATAACAGTTGTAAGCATGTTGCTCTCAGGTGGTGGGTCCCCATCCCTACACTCCCTGGTCTCTCTGTTAATTGTCTTGCTTATCTCCTCCATTTTGTTGTCCAGGTGTTTGTGATTGTCATGCTGTGTGTTCATGTACCTGTATATAATTCTATATCTCTGTGTTTATCGTTGTCCTGGCATTGGGCCTCATGCAAGAACGCGTTTGTATTTTTATCCTAAATTTCTCCTACTTTTGTTTGTACGAAGCGTTCGTACGAACATGCCACGTCAGATTCAACAAACTCTTCTATCCTCAAGAAAAGTGTGTAAATGAGTTGCGTAAATATGATGAATCCCACCTGTTCTAACCACCTGCGCGTGCACGCGGAGAGGTTATTTACATAATTCCCACCCCTCAAAACACCATATAAGGCTACGTTTCCTGCCTTTTGACAGCAGGAAGTGTCCATTCATTCAAAATCAAGAAGTAAAAAGAAGAACTTCACGCGTTCGGAGATTGAAGTTCTGCTCTCAGTCGCGCTGTGGCGCACCGCTACCCCCCCACCCCCGCAAGTGTCGGATGGTCAAATATTTTTAATTTTAGTGTAAACAACTGTGTTACATTATAGTTTCACTTATTCAGAAGAGCTATGGCGCACCGCTTAAAATTATAATTCTAATTCAAACAGAATAACCTATTGTCAAGAATAATTATGTTGCGTGATTTTTTTAAACCCAAAATATTTTCTAAATAACGAAATATGAAGTTATTAGTGAAGGAAATCCGTCTGGATAACAGCGGACCGACTGCTCGTAAATTTACGACAGGTCCGGACCACATGTAAATTTTGTTCGTATCTGAAAAAAATCCTAGGATACGAAAACATTGTTGAATGCCACAAATGATCCTAAATCACTCGTACGCACAGTTTAAGAACAAATCTGTGCGTACGAACGGTTCGTGCATGAGGCCCATTGTCTCCCGTTGCCTCTGTCTCCTGAGTTCCTTGTGATTCCCTGAGTATGTAAGTTTGCTGCCCTGTCATAGGGTTGCCAACTCCTTGATAAATAAATAAGGGACACCTCTCGGCAGGCCAGGGCTGGTCACCCCATTTACACCCCCCAACACACACACAAACACACACACACACACACACCCTGCCTGCCCCTCCTCACTTTGAAATCAACCTGAATTCATTTGGATACGTGTTTTTGAATTATAAAAATATGTATAAACAAATTATTACACAATTAACCATTTATTTTTAGTGCAAATAGAATTGCCAGAAACAAACATATCTTTTGAAAATTATGTATCTTTCTTAAACAGACCTCTGTCCTGCTTAATAACTTAAAACAGAATTATGTATCTTTCTTAAACAGACCTCTGTCCTGCTTAATAACTTAAAACAGTATTAAATAACAAAAAATCAATACGAACATTCTGTAATAGTGCATTTAGTGCAACGTGCAAATAAAGTTTGTAGTAAATTTGTAAACATAAACACATTGTGCCTCAAAGGCCATGGCTTTCCACTTGTAGTAAAAATAAAAAACTTGTAAACTAAACAGTGGAACGTTACATTATGGAGTCAACCTATTTTTTCCATTTGTATTTCTGCTGAGATCGTGCTGCAGCAAGGAATGCTCTGTTTTTCAGTGCCAAAGAGTAAAACTCTGAGCAAGACATTTCATAATTTAGACTGACAATGAGCTCACTTCTAATTAGTTCAGTAGAACATTTGTTTCGCACATCAGTCCACTTACTTTTCATGAAAGAGAAAATCCTTTCCACAAACCCAGTGGAAGATGGGATGCTGAGGACAAAGGATACAACAGCTGGATGTTGGGGAGGTCAGCTGCCTGAAGAACTTGCATCCACTTCTCTGCTGTTCCCTGGGACTGCCACCTTTCTTTCTCCTGAGGTGAGGTGGTGAGGTGGTCTATCAGGCTGTTTGCAGTCACACATTCCTCATACAGCTCATCCATAGACATGTTCAGCCTGCCAAAAGGTGTTAAAGTTCATTAGTGATACATAGCCTAGGTTATGTAGTGATAAATAAATGGAAAAACGTGTATTGTTTATATTTATAATTTAGCATTGTATTTAAACTACATTTTGAAATGTATTTATTAATTTACCTATATGAACTGTGTTTTTTTAAAGATGGACAAGGTTGTATGTTTGCATAGTGTAAAGTAAATTCACAATTATGTATTTATTTGTACGTGTCAATTGTACACTTTTGTTTATAACTATCAATAATTAAACATGGTTCACCACTACACTGGAAATTATTGAATTTTTACCTGCCAACCAGGTGAAGACTTTCAGTGATCTTCTCCACTTCCTCAAAGGATATTTTTCCAGATGCCAGAGAGAGGGGCTGAAGGTGAAAGAGCCAGTTTTCCTCTGAGAAGTCAAACCACTTCTGGACATAACTGATGGCACTCAGCTATTTTATGTTCTTAACTTCTGTGGCTGTCGCGGACGCCATTTTGAACAGTGCTAATGGCGAACTACTTTTTTAAATCCAGCAGATTTGACCATTTCGTGAAACTCTCAAGCTCAGAAGAACTTGTGCTATAACGTCAGCTATGAAATATATTTTTTCTCAGCAAAGAAATAATTGTTTTACCGTGTTTTCTTGGAAAGTCCTTAACTTCTGTGGCTGTCGCGGACGCCATTTTGAACAGTGCTAATGGCGAACTACTTTTTAAAATCCAGACACGTCGCGTAGGCCGCTGAGAAACATCCATAAGTTCACCCTCCATGTTAAAAACTCTTCGTCTGACTCTTCGAAAACAAGCAATAAGGCTGCAGAGTAACACACTGGCTGCTAACTGCGCTCTCTAGCCAAGAGACTGAGGGGGACGCTTTTTTGTCACGGACCACATCCGGCGCTGACAGGATATGGTCTGTTAGAGCCTGTAAATAAGTTTTTTTGTTTTTACTGATAGATAGTTATTAGCGGTACTGCATTTTAAATAAAAATAGCGCAAATCCGCTCATGAATTATAAAAGTTAGTCAATCCGCTGTAAAGCTAAAAAATTGTTTAGGTCCGCTATAAGCGGATTAGCGCTTTAGCGCTCCCTAGCGGTCTGGTGCCCACCTTTGCTTTGCCATGTGATCATGGATTTGTTGAACTGACAGCATTGATGCATTCATTTTGATGGCAAGTAAAATATTATCAATGAGTACTTTAAATCAAAGTCAAAGTCAACTTTATTGTCAGAACTGCAATATGTACAGTACAGGACATACACAGGATTGAAATTGCGTTTCTCTCAGTCCCTCGGTGCAACAGTAACCATTTAAACACTAAAACACTGAAACATTTAATAAACATAAGCATAAAATAGTAAAAGTGTAACACTGTCCTGAGTTTTTGCATAGTAGTATAAAAGTATGAAAATTTACACCAACACTAAAACACTAAACATTTAATGAACATAAGCATAAAATGAAATAATAAAAGTGTAATACTGTCCTGAGTTTTTGCATAGTAGTATAAAAAGTATAAAAAGTATATCTATAAAATAAACTGAAGGTTCTAGCATTGACATTTGCAAAGAGTGGCAAAGCAGCATATGAGTTAATGTACACAGTATATGTATGAGGTAGTTGATGTTGGTATAGAGGCAAAGTGGCATATGCAGTAAGGCACATAAGGCACATTGGGCATCCTTAAATAAGGCTAGTCAGAGAATACTGTATATGTATACTGTATATGTTATCAGCAGTAGTAGTTGTAGTAGTAACTTGCTCAGGATCAGATTTTTTTTGTGTAAAAGCTTGTTCCTTTTCTCTCTGTCTTTTGGGCTCTCCTGCAATAATGTACAGATCCCTTTTCACATCTTCAGTCTTCGTACATATTCCAACAGCATTCAAATGACTTTTCTGCTGAATGTGACGCTCGAGGTAGTCCAACTTCCATTCAGTCCACATTTTTCCCCTCTGTAAACTCACTTGCTAATTTGGCTTCGCTGCATGTTTTGCAGAGCAAACCCTTCTCACTTGAAAAAGAAAAAATCTCACCCAGTTTCACCACTTGTTCTTCTATTTGGACAAGCTTTGACAGTCATTCCATCTTAAAAGAAGCACATTTCTTTTTTACTTTAGCTTGATGAGTGGATGTCCCACTGCCAGATTGCTTAGCCATGATAGGGTGTTAGCTTTTGTGTCTCTTAACTCTGCCGCACTTTTCCTACCTAGCAAAAATGCAAGGTGCCACCGCGCTTACCGGCAAGGCACGTAAACACAATAGCATGCGATGATTGGCTGCGTAGCATAAGTGAACCGTATCGTATCATTAGCTGGACACCTGTCATTCACTGCGTTAGATCGTTCTCATTGGTCCATAGTAAAAACTGATGTCTGAGCTAAATGTATATGTGGCAGGACGGGTATGATAAAAGAGGCAACTTTAGTTTAAAAACACTTTTTTAATAAAAATGAAATTGGTTGCAATAACTTCACATAAAAAGTTACTTTTGAGGCACACAGACCCGTTACAGATGAGGCTTGAAGTTGAGACAATTTCACACAGCTCCACAAATATATTTGCACAATTGTTTTAGTTTGAATTAAAAATACTAACACTGCACTAAAACCATAGATATACGGTAAGATCTGATGTAGTACAGTATATCTCCGTATCCTTTACATATACTTATACTTATATTTCCGGATATTCCCGGAAATGGACCGCAATGATCCTTAAAAAATCCCAAGATCCCAAAATCTGGATACTTATCTTTGGCAGGCCCTTGACAAATAACAGCCACATTTATTTTGGATCTGCCGAAGATAAGTATCCAGATTTTGGGATTTTTTAAGGATCATTGCGGGCCATTTCCGGGAATATCCGAACACAGATCCTTCCGTATATCTATGGTTTTAGTGCAGTGTAAGTTAAAACCACTCTAAAAACAGTTATGGCTCCACTCAGCAATAGAAATGCAATTCTAATCCGAGCTGAACATCAGTCGGCCCAGATCAGCCACACAAGACGGGTGACAGCCTCACGCCGGCCTGAACAGCAGACACCAAACCAGGAAACAGGACAACAAGTCGGCAGCTGATGGGCAACCCAGATGGAGGGCGGAACGCCAGTCGGGACAATTAGGACGGCAGGCAAACGAACGGCCAACAGCAGCGGCTAACAAAAAATAAATAATGTATTAGAATTTTAATCTGAAAGCATAAAAAAACACACACAAAAAACGTGCTTTACTCACCACCGAACTCCACCTCTAACAGAAGAGGGGAAACAGGAAGCTTGTACATGCGGCCACGAGAACGATAGATCAGCAGTCAGAACGTCCTTAAAGTGGAACAGTAACTCCTCCCCCTAAGCAGATTCAAAATCTCCCTCAAAATGGGTGTGTCAAGAGACAAGGAGGGGAGGAGGTTGGGGGTTGTCCTGCATTCACGCCTCCTCCAGCAACAACCTACAACAAACTAAAACGCTAGCCAACAACATAAACCAAGCAACAACAAAGAATAAACATGTAGATGTACAGTATTTATCTATTCCACTCGACCTATCCAAAACAAAAGGCTTAAAAAAAAATAATAATAATAAAGTTCTCCATGACCAGGGATTGAACCCGGGTCTCCCAGATCCCAACCCAGTTCATACTGCATCCACATGATTTTATCTTTGATCTTAGTCGATATTATTATTGATTTTATTTGATTTTATCACTTGTTTTATTTTGATCTTTGCTTTGTTACACTTTGTAGCACTTTGAGATTTTTATTAATGAAAAGTGCATTATAAATTTAAAACTTATTTATTTTAAGAATATTTTTCACTTCATTGAAACTATCTGGTTGTATTTGTTTTAATACTGTGCGATAGAGGAGCAATGCATGAATGCCAAGTTGGGTCAGTGGTGTATAATAATAAGTTAAAATACACAAATAACTAGTGCCATTCCGAAAACTATAATATGCTTTGTTGCAGAGCTTTTCAGGAGTGAAATGTATCACTTCCATATAAGGTATGCACTGCAGTGAGGACCGTCTCATCTCCGCAGGGGATTGGCTCTGCTTGAACCACGTTCGTGACAAAAGCTTGCGAAAACACATCACTGTGCGAATCCTAGACGAACAAGAAAATTAAGGTGCAATAACCTCTGTTCAACCCATAAGGCTACCGTAAACACGTTTTTAGACCAAATATTGCCGATTTAAACAAATACGAACATCCATCCATCCATCCATTTTCGTCCGCTTATCCGGGGTCGGGTCGCGGGGGTAGCAACCTAAGTAGGGAGGCCCAGACTTCCCTCTCCCCAGCCACTTGGAGCAGCTCCTCTGGGGGAATCCCAAGGCATTCCCAGGCCAGCCGAGAAACATAGTCCCTCCAGCGTGTCCTGGGTCTTCCTCTGGGTCTCCTCCCGGTGGGACATGCCCGGAACACCTCCGTCCAGGAGGCATCCTAACCAGATGCCCGAGCCACCTCAACTGGCTCCTCTCGATGTGGAGAAGCAGCGGCTCTACTCCGAGTCCCTCCCGGATGACTGAGCTTCTCACCCTATCTCTAAGGGAGAGTCCAGACACCCTGCGGAGAAAACTCATTTCAGCCGCTTGTATCCGAATACGAACAATTACATGAAAATTAACAGACATAGTGCTATGAAACCTTTTAAACACATTCTAGGGAGTTTATCAGCTAAAAAAAGTTAAATTTCGGTTTAGTTCCTTTTTAAGCTGCTTTCTAAGCGTGTATTAATTTACAGCTAAAGTGTGCCAAACAGTAAACACCGAGGTCTGAACCGGAAGGAAAATGACGTGAAGTGAACCAAATAAGGGCAGGCAGCAGCACCAGACCAATCAGATCCCGGGTTTTGTGTGCTGCGTTCAAAGGCTGCAGGGCATACTGCGACATTCAGTTTACAGTACGTTGGATCTTATGCGCTGCATATATTTTATTGTGCGCAGAGAATGTGCGAGCAGTGCGCAATTGCGCAGGCGCGCAGCTTAGAGGGAACATTGATTGAAGGGTTCATTGTCTTGCCCAGGGACACTTTGGCATGTGACTGCTGGTGGATTTGAACCACAGAGTACAGTAGTCTACCAGGATCATTGTTTGCTATCTTCTTCTTCTCCCTGCGCACTAAAACCACTAAAGTTGTCTTCTTCAGTGTCAGAATTGAACAGCCTCAGAAAAACTTCACACGTCCTCAGTTTCTCTTCAGTTTCTCTTTAGTTGTCGCTCTTATTGTCACGTTCGTCTTGAGGCAAATTCACAATTTGATTTGATTTACAATTCACACTTATTTCAGTATTCTTTTGTGATATACTGTATGTTAAATTTGTAATGTGTTATTATTTGTTATTCTTTTATACATTTTTAAAGATAAATCATTAATTTATTGGTTTTCAAAGTAATGCCTCATGATTGTTTATTTTCCCGAGGACTATATTTAAATTTATGTCATAAATATCCATAACATAATTTTAACTTGTTCCTCAGTGGGTACCGTAGATGGTTGTTTGTCTCGTTTGTCTCCGTGTGTCCCTGTGATGGACTGGAGACCGGTCCAGAGTGTCCTCCACCTCTCCCCCAGTGACAGCTGGACATGGGCACCAGAGACTCCTGTGGCCTGAAAAGAAAGAAGCGAGTAAAGACAACGGCTGGAAGTATTCAGAACGTAGACTAATGAGATCAGTGCAAAGCCCAACACCTTCCTTTAGAAAGAAAATCAGTGCTTAGTAGAAAATTATGGGATGTATCGGTTCATAAAGTCATCTGCTATTGAACAGGTAGCAAAATATGAAAGTGAATGAACGTAAACAGATTTTTAAAGATGTAATTTTTCAATGAGCCTATGAAGAAGCTTGAACTCAGAGAACTGATGCAGGTCTTTGGTTCTTGCTCTGATAGAATGAAGATTGTTTACAGGTCATTCTCAAACAAACAATTTACTGTACTCTGACACGTGTCATTTAAATTCTGCCATTGCTTACATTTCAGTTGTAAAAGAGTGGGGGTGTTTTTCACAGCACAGGTTGAACAACTGGGAGATAAAGTTAGAGAGGCCAGACTGAGATGGTTTGGACATGTCCAGATGAGGGACGATGGTTTGGACATGTCCATGAGGGACAGTGGTTTGGACATGTCCAGAGGAGGGACAGTGGTTTGGACATGTCCAGAGGAGGGACAGTGGGTATATTGGTAGAAGGATGTTAGAAATGCAGCTGCCAGAAAAAAGACAAAGAGGAGTGAGGTGGAGGAGGATGACTCGCTGTGGAGATCCCTGAAGAGAGAAAAGCCAAAAGAAGAAGTTGAGGTGACTGTGCAAAGGCTCACAAAGTTTCTATTACCGGTAGATGTGTGTGTGTATTCACTGATCTGCTTTGTGTGTCTCTGATGACTTAGCAATTTTATTTTCTAAATGTGAGACAGGAACTCTAACGTTGCTGGTTTATGTCAAAATGAAAGCTGAGGGTACTTAGCAAGATTGTTGACCACAGCAAGACACACACATGCAATTAGCACTAAAGCAGCACAGTGGCTCAGTTGGTAGAGCTTTTGCCTCTCAGCGAGAAGATTGTCAGTTCAAATCCCAGCTGGGGACTTTTCTAGGTGCAGTTTACATGTTCTCTCCGTGCATGCGTGGGTTTTCTCCAGGTACTCCAGTTTTCTCCCACAGTCTAAAAACATGCATGTTACACTGATCGGTAACTCTAAATTGTCTGTAGGTGAGAGAATGAATGGTTGTTTGTCTCGTTTGTCTCTATGCGTCCCTGTGATGGATTGGAGACCTGTCATGGGTGTCCCCGCCTCTCACACAGTGACTGCTGCATGGACACCAGTGATCCCATGATGACTCAGCCGATATCACTTTTTTTTTTTTACTTTTTTGGTAGATCAAAAATTAAAAGCTGCTTAGACCACCACTTTATATCTTACATTGTACAGTCTGACATGGGTTAATAAAGATTTTTGCAGTATCTAACTTGCAAATTGTTAACCAGACCTTACTCGTCACTCTACAATAATTCCCTGTGGATCAGTCATATTGATCTGATGCGTTTGGTCAAACCAACTACAGTACAACTGTCGTTGATTGTTTGTTTGTTTTTTCCTTCGAAAACGTATCACAAGTCATGAGGAAGACTGTTCATTGTGTCCCAGGACAAGAAAACTTTCTTGTTCCCACTCTATGCCCTTCCTACAATTATTTTCACTAGGAACATTGATGCAATGATAATGAATGGGGTCCTGGAAACAAACACAAAGAACTGAAGGGGGGTGGAGGTGAAAGGGCAACGGAGTGGTGGGTGGATGAAGGGCTCTGTCAGCTGCAAATGGCTGTTTATTACTTGGATTACTTAAAAACTTTGTGGAGACATTATGCCCATGATTCAAACAATTGTAAAAGCTATAACATGCTTTATGTGCTGTATGTAGTCATTTTATGCTACATTTAAATTGTATGCATATCTGCCATGTTCCTCTGTCTCTAGTCTTATCCTTTTTATAATAATAATAATGATGTCACATTTTTGTCATCTGTGTATGTTTCCATACAAGATGAATTTTGACTCTGCATTTAACCCAATCACCACCAGGTGGTGCAGTGGGCAGCTATAGAGAGCGTGCCAGGGAGCAATTGGGATGAGGTGTGCTGCTCAAACACACCACAAGTTATGCCGTGACTGGGGTTCGAACCTGGGTCCTTCGGGTCCCAAGTCGGTTCCCCTGCCACTACACCATCTTGGCCCCTTTTATCCAGCAGAAGATAATAATCTGCACTCAGTCTTTGCCAACATTTATATGCCTCAGAAGCTCAACTCTTCTCTCAGTGCATCACTTCAAACCCTGTTTGTTCCACACATGTGGCGTCTTGTTTGAGTACAATTTACTACAAAGATAAACTTATAACTAGGAACAAGACAGGGTGGTATGTAGGAATGTGCGATATGGCCTAAAATTCATATCACGATTGTGAAGGGTGGCGATAACGATATATATCGCAATATGTTTTTGGTATAAAACTTGCAATAGGATTTTTTTTAGGGTGTCCTTTTGCCATAATTTATTTTGAAAACTGCTATACCACAAAATAATCTCTATTAAGAAAATGTCATTACTAGGTCCAGAGAGTTTTTAAATAACAACTCAAGCATTAGGCTTCTTTCTTGTTGTGCAAAACAGTGCAAAATAGATCTTGTGTAGTTTTAGCCATAAGTTTTAAACTAAAGAATATGTTAACTCTTAACAGTTTCCAATATTGTCACTTAAGAAATGAACAGTAACAGAGCAGCATTTTACACTGAAAACACTTCACCCTCCAACCCTCTAGTGAGGAGAGCTGACAAGGCAACCAGTTTCCTCTGTGGCTTTGACCAGAGGGTCTCGCAGTAAAATCACACAACACAGCGTTCTGTTCACAGATCAGAGGGCAGGTTTCTCTAAAGCTGACCAATGCTTACTTTTAACTTTCGACAAAAAAAACAAAAAACAAAAAAAACTTTTGACGGAATGCAGCGTTTTGCGCATGCATCCGAATATGGCAACACTACGACAAGCCGGACAAAGTTAGCTTATAGCTTCGCTACTTAGCACTCGAAGAAAAAACTTTAACACCTCGTATGCACAGTTTTCAACACAAAAAAAGTTTTAACTCTGACAACTCTGATTGTACACTTCAGCACCACTTATGCACAGTTTTAAACTAAAAAAAGTAAAGATTAAATCGGACAACTCTGATTTTCTGCGGTTAGCCGGTAGAAGACAGATCTCTATCGTAGGATACATTTCTATCGTTTCTACCGTATATTGTATATATCGCGCATCCCTAGTGGTATGTGTGAGTTAATTCATGTTGTGTATTATAGTTTGTCACTTTTGTATTATTCATTGTCCCTTTTTGGCAAGCTGTGCCATGTTAAGCTCTTGTATAGCAGGCTAGACAGAATATTGGTCTACAAAGTAGCTGTCCAGTTACGAGGCATCTCCAACAGGCTCTGATCTACTCAGTGGAAACATCTATACCACCAAGGGCTCTGTGGATTGTTGTGGACTCTGCCAAATGATACAGGTGAAGACAGAGTTCCCACATGACCTACAGTACTCCTTTTAGGCTGTTTATTTCTACAAAATTAACAATTTTGGCATCCAGTCAGGGCTGGGCCATATCATATCGTTCACGATAGTAGCAGTAAAAAAAACTTGCCTGGGGAAATAAATGATATCATGAAATGCTAATTTCATGATGTAAATATCACCAGTGTTTCCCCTACCATTATACAAGCGGGGTGCCCCGCCCCGTTAACAGAACCAAGTGTGCCAAACTACTGAACCAAGCTGCCCCCCCCCACCAACACACACACACACACACACACACCTGTCAGTACTGGTGTAAGGCAAATAAGCTGCACGCAATACTAGCTAGCTAAAAAGTTAAAAGCAACGCACAGCTTAGCTGTGTCTCTCCACCCAGCTCAAAACTGTGGGTACAGACAGTGCACAGCTCAGCTGTCTCCCCACCCCGCTCTAAGCTGCCGGTGCACATGCAGCTCAGCTGTGTCTCTTTAGTCCCATAGTCCATAGACCACCTTGTTACAAGTTTTGGAAGTTATAGCTAATTTAAAGGCAACATATATATTTGTTGTATGCTACACTTATGCTCAACAGATCTTATCCATCCATTTTCTTCCGCTTATCCGGGGTCGGGTCGCGGGGGTAGCAGCCTAAGTAGGGAGGCCCAGACTTCCCTCTCCCCAGCCACTTGGAGCAGCTCCTCTGGGGGAATCCCAAGGCGTTCCCAGGCCAGCCGAGAAACATAGTCCCTCCAGCGTATCCTGGGTCTTCCTCTGGGTCTCCTCCCGGTGGGACATGCCCGGAACACCTCACCAGGGAGGCGTCCAGGAGGCATCCTAACCAGATGCCCGAGCCACCTCAACTGGCTCCTCTCGATGTGGAGAAGCAGCGGCTCTACTCCGAGTCCCTCCCGGATGACTGAGCTTCTCACCCTATCTCTAAGGGAGAGTCCAGCCACCCTGCGGAGAAAACTCATTTCAGCCGCTTGTATCCGAGATCTTGTTCTTTCGGTCATAACCCAAAGCTCATGACCATAGATGAGGGTGGGAACGTAGATCGATCGGTAAATTGAGAGCTTTGCCTTTTGACTCAGCTCTCTCTTCACCACGACAGACCGGTACAGCGCCCGCTTCACTGCGGACGCTGCACCTATCCGCCTATCGATCTCACGCTCCAGTTTTCCCTCATTCGTGAACAAGATCCCGAGATACTTAAACTCCTCCACTTGGGGCAGGACCTCCTCCCCGACCCGGAGAGGGCACGCTACCCTTTTCCGGCTCAAGACCATGGCCTCGGATTTGGAGGAACTGATCCTCATCCCGGCCGCATCACATTCAGCTGCAAACCGCTCCAGCGAAAGCTGTAGATCACGAGCTGATGAAGCCAATAGGACCACATCATCTGCAAAAAACAGAGAAGCGATTCTAAGGCCACCAAAACGGATCCTCTCAACACCTTGGCTGCGCCTAGAAATTCTGTCCATAAAAGTTATGAACAGAATCGGTGACAAAGGGCAACCTTGGCGGAGTCCAACTCTCACCGGAAACGAGCCTGACTTACTGCCGGCAATGCGGACCAAGCTCTGACACCGGTCGTACAGGGACCTAACAGCCCATATCAATGGGCCTGGTACCCCATACTCCCGGAGTACCCCCCACAGAACCCCCCGAGGGACGCGGTCGAATGCCTTCTCCAAGTCCACAAAGCACATGTAAACTGGTTGGGCAAACTCCCACGCACCCTCCAGGACCCTGTTGAGGGTGTAGAGCTGGTCTAGTGTTCCACGACCAGGACGAAAACCACACTGCTCCTCCTGAATCCGAGGTTCGACTATCCGACGGACCCTCCTCTCCAGAACCCCTGAATAGACCTTACCAGGGAGGCTTAAGAGTGTGATCCCTCTATAGTTGGAACACACCCTACGGTCCCCCTTTTTGAATAGGGGAACCACCACCCCAGTCTGCCAATCCAAGGGAACTGCCCCCGATGTCCACGCGATATTGCAGAGTCGCGTAAGCCAACACAACCCCACAACATCCAGAGCCCTAAGGAACTCAGGACGAATCTCATCCACCCCCGGAGCCTTGCCACCGCGGAGCTTTTTAACCACCTCGGCGACCTCCGCACCAGAGATTGGAGAGCCCGATCCAAAGTCCCCAGGCTCCGCTTCCTCAGTGGAAGACGTGCCAGTAGGATTGAGGAGGTCTTCGAAGTATTCCGCCCACCGACTCACAACATCCCGAGTTGAGGTCAACAGCACGCCATCCCCACCATAAATGGTGTTGGTCGCGTACCGCTTTCCCCCCCTGAGACGCCGGATGGTGGACCAGAATCGCCTCGAAGCCGTACGGAAGTCATTCTCCATGGCCTCTCCGAACTCCTCCCACGCCCGAGTTTTTGCCTCAGCAACCACCCGAGCCGCATGCCGCTTGGACTGCCGGTACCTATCTGCTGCTTCCGGGGTCCCACAGGCCAAAAAGGCCCAATAGGACTCCTTCTTCAGCTTGACAGCATCCCTCACCGCCGGTGTCCACCACCGGGTTCGAGGGTTGCCACCACGACAGGCACCAACAACCTTGCGGCCACAACTCCGATAAGCTGCCTCGACAATAGAGGCGCGAAACATGGCCCACTCGGGCTCAATGTCCCCCGCCTCCCTCGGAACGTGTTCAAAGCTCTCCCGGAGGTGGGAGTTAAAGCTCCGTCTTACGGGAGACTCTGCCAGACGTTCCCAGCAGACCCTCACAATACGTTTGGGTCTGCCAGGTCTGACCGGCATCCTCCCCCACCATCGGAGCCAACTCACCACCAGGTAGTGGTCAGTTGACAGCTCCGCCCCTCTCTTCACCCGAGTGTCCAGGACATGCGGCCGCAGATCAGATGAGACGACAACAAAGTCGATCATCGAACTGCGACCTAGGGTGTCCTGGTGCCAAGAGCACATATGGACACCCTTATGCCTGAACATGGTGTTCGTTATGGACAATCCATGACGAGCACAGAAGTCCAACAACAGAACACCACTCGGGTTCAGATCAGGGGGGCCGTTCCT
>JBBPBX010001851.1:11876-23219 GCA_038048925.1 Garcialebias charrua | reverse complement strand
TTGTATTAAATTCCCCTAAATTCCCCTTCTTCATCCCTGATCTGGACTTTTGTTTTTTTTGCCAAAAGTCAAGTGATCGCTTCCTCCTCCGCTGACTCCATGACTGAAACTATGGATGGATGGATGGATGGATGGATGGATGGATGTCACGAGCGAATTAAACTCGGGTTCAACGTGGCTGCGCGAGGCTCTGCAGATTTACTGGTGTTCTGGACCAGCGTTCCATGTTTTTATTTTATTTTATAGAACATTTTATTTACATATAAACACAGAACTTCGCAGCGGCTGCGACAGGACATGCTGTGGGGCGAGGAGCTAAGGAGGCAGAGCTGATATTCAGCGAGAGCAAGGGGGAGCAGAGCCATATATGGCTCTGAGGGGGAGGGACCAGAATGCTTTCCCTGTTGAATTTTTTTTAAAGTGCTGCGTTCTACAGAAACTGCAGACTGCACCTTTAAGGAAAAGGGGTTATTGATTAAATAATCCACCTCGTTTAAGCTAATATTGCTCACGCGACTCAGTCTACACCAAACCACGCCCACATACACTTGCGCTGAAGCACGTTATTGTAGTCCATCCTCATTGGATGAATCCTGTGGCTGTGGGCGGACCCTGGGCTAAACAGAATTAGCCCCAATGAGCCGCAATATGAGGGGGCATGGCCAGAGGTCTGTCAATCATTCTGAACCATGAAGGAACAGTAGCTGAACCGGGCTGTCAAAATTTTCATTCATTCATTCATTCAACCTTTATTTAGGCAGGTTAATCTCATTGTCAAAGTCCAAGTCAACTTTATTGTCAGATATGTACAGGACATACACAGGATTGAAATTGCGTTTCTCTCAGTCCCTCGGTGCAACAGTAACCATTTAAACACTAAACACTGAAACATTTAATAAACATAAGCATAAAATAGTAAAAGTGTAACACTGTCCTGAGTTTTTGCATAGTAGTATAAAAGTATGAAAATTTACACCAACACTAAACATTTAATGAACATAAGCATAAAATGAAATAATAAAAGTGTAATACTGTCCTGAGTTTTTGCATAGTAGTATAAAAAGTATAAAAAGTATATCTATAAAATAAACTGAAGGTTCTAGCATTGACATTTGCAAAGAGTGGCACAGCAGCATATAAGTTAATGTACACAGTATATGTATGAGGTAGTTGATGTTGGTATAGAGGCAAAGTGGCATATGCAGTAAGGCACATAAGGCACATTGGGCATCCTTAAATAAGGCTAGTCAGAGCCTCGAGGACTCATTTACAAGAGAGACCTGTCTACAAACTAAAGAATGATGACAACAGCAACAGTAGATTTTCCATGAACAATCAAAATTTAGTCCTTTGGAACGACCCTGGGATTTTCACCAGGTGGTTTGACAACAGTTTTGTTGTAAATTTAACAAAATGTGCCACATTCTTTCTAAAATGTATTTTTAAGTTATTATTTTTAAGTCGTTTATTTTAACATCTTTATTGTAAATGCCAGGGGGAGGGCTTAGCCCTCCTAGCCCACTGATACCAGCCGTCACTGCTTAACAGTACTGTATTTTAAAAAATAAAAATAAAATAAAAATAACAGCAAGGGTTAATTTTACTGAAATTACTTTATTTAATATTCAGTCTCAAAGTATAAAAATAAAAATGATCCTTCTGTTATTTAGATTGAAAAAGTCTGCACAAAATATAGGTCAACAAAATCTACCACAAAAACTAAAGTGCAGGTGCAGTTTCCCAAAATAACTAAATAAGCGATCTGTTGAGCATAAATGTAACCTACAACAAAATATATGTTGCCTTTAAATGAGCTCTAACTTCCAGAACTTGTAAGAAGGTGATCAGCTGACCCTGAAGCTCGTGGTGTTTCAGCTTCCTCTAGTCCTGCAGGAATGATCCATTTCTCTTATGCTCTGTCTTTGATCACCTGACTCTGTTCTTGGTCAATGGACTGTGGAACTCAAGAGACACATCTGAGTGTGTTTGCACCAGCTGTTTAGAGCGGAAGGAGGGGGTGTCAGCGCGAGGGAAGAGGCAGTGTGAGCGATGTCTGTCATTCCCCTATCTGTTACGGAAGCACGATGCGTACCTCCGGGTCGCACAGATCATTGTTGCCAATGAATAAAAACTGTCTTAATTTACTTAGAAAAGTATGTGCTCTATCTCCATGTAGCTAATTTATGCCACTCGTATTTCCATTACATATTATTAGTTAAGATGATATGCAACACATTAGACCTGACCTCCAGCCTGGGCTGAATGATAAAAACCCTGCAAGATACAGAATGAATTATTTCCAAGGTGAAACAGCGCTGCTCAATGGGGAAGCTGCATATCATTTAAACCATGACGTAAATATGTCAATGGTTTTAACGGAAATACGAGTGACGTAAATTAGCAACATAAAAATCGGCGGAGATAGAACACATACTTTTCTAAGTAAATTAAGACAGTTCTTATTTATAAAATGAATTATACTAGTACATTTTCCTTAATCTAGCATATTCAAAGGCGATCTGTGCGACCTAGAAGTATTCCATTTAGCGCATGCGTAAATGAGCTACACTACGGATCATGCTTCCGTAACAGATCGGGGAATGACAATGCCTTTAGCTTTTTAGCTATAGTGCACACAGCTAGCTTAGCATTACGCCAGTACTGATGGGGTGGTGGGGGGTGTGCATTTTGGTTCGGTAGTTAGGCGCACTCAGTTCTGTTAACGGGACGGGGTGCCCCACTTGTATTATGGTAGGAGAAACACTGACGTATTTACGTCATGAAATTAGCATATCATGATATAATTTATTTTCCTGGGCAAGCTTTTTTACTGGTATTCTCGTGAACAATATGATATGGCCCAGCCCTACTAAAGACGACTTTGTTTGCTCCAGAGTATCTCAAAGGTGTGTCTCCATTTACCTTTTATTTATTTTTCCCCAAAACTTGCGATATTCTCTCTGATGTCATTCTTACTGACAAGTAATAAATGGAACTCAAGAAATGCTCAAATGTGAAGAAAAAATATCACGCTTCTTGCATCGAGTCTTTGTCGATCATTTTGTCTAGTTTGCCTGAATTATTACATGTCATGCTGTTTTCATTGTCCAAGAACTTTTAGTGAGCAAAAAGGTCACAAATACAAAGAATCTATCCCAACAAATGTGATTAAAGTGTGTTGAGACAAATGTGTATTTTCATGCATCATGCGTCATCTGTGTTCTACTTAAAGAAGATTTAGACATTATACGTACTGTGTTGAACACAGTATAATCTGGCTGTGATTGTGAATGATAAACGGTCCCATGTAATCATTCTTACTGTGACCAGTTATGCCTCTTATCAACAGGTCTGGTTCCTGTAAGGTCCCATTGTGGCTAGTTTGGGCCAGTTCCTATGGGACCGGTTTATTTCTGTATCCACTGCACGCTTAGGACCCCTTTAGTGGGCGTGAAGTTCTCCTGCAGTGGGTGGATCATTAATATCAACGCTTCTAACCAGCTGGTGGCGCTAGTGATACATTAAGCTCTTTATTAACCACTAACACACACATTAGAAGAAGAGCTGGAAAAGAACACACAACCAAAGTGGATGAGCTTGTTTCTTTTTTGAACATTCTGCTTTGTCTGTGGCTTTTTCAGCCACAGACAAATGTTCATATACAGTATATATATATATATATATATATGTGTGTGTATATATACACATATATGTATATATATTGTATATACATACATGTGTACACATACAAACATATGCGTGAGTATATATATATATACACACACACACGTGTTTATATATATACATACATGTGTGTATATATACACATATATGTACACATACATACATAATATATACTGTACATACATATATATTTATATATACAGTACATACATATACACATATATACATATATATATATATACAGTATATATTTATATATACACACATTGATGATGGTGGAGTACACTACTTTGGACAAAACTGAAAGTGGCATGTATCCTAAAAAATCTGCGCCGCTCCATTGTCCCAGTTGATCAACAAGTGTGTTCCAAACTAAAACATTTGTAATATAAACTTAACAATATGTAATCAATCAATTCCAATCAAAATATCAAAGCAACTTTATTTAAATACTGTAAATGTTACATGTCAATAAAATTGTAACAGTTTTAAAAAATGAAAGATTGGTGTTATTTGTAGAAACAGAAAAACATATTACTAAATCTGCAGTTATGTATGAAATATGAACTTAAAATATCATCACTGGAATCTTAACCTGTTGTTCCAAAACATGTAACAATAATTAAAAGTAAAATTTGGCCAATAGCTCAGGTAAAAATGCTGACCTGTAGAACATTTCTACATTTTTCACTGCTTCTGTAAAGAACTCACCATCAGACACAATCCTCTGTGAATAAAGTCATCTGACCCAGAACTAAAGTTCTTTAGTTTGTAGCAGGTCGCTTTTGTAAAAGAGTCCACGAGGCTCAATGAGATTTACCTGACTAAATAAAGGTTGAATGAAAAACACCATGAAGTCACAGTACCCCTGCTCCGTCACAAACTGAGCTTGTATGACATCTGCTGAGTTCATAGGACCTGTTTGTGTTGTCAATGCAGGACTGTTTTTTTTTTTTTACTGAGGCACCGAGGACATCTTTGGCACAATGTGGACAAGGTGCAGGAGAGCAGAGCATCAGGAGAAGCTCTGAGGTCTGTTCGGCTGCAGTTGATGTGTAGTCTGGAGTCACAAGATCAGATCCTGATGCAGCAGTTCAGCGATGGCTTCATATGTCTGGCTGGCTGTTTTCACTGCCCCATCTGGCAAACAACACAAAATTATTGTTATAATCTCCTCTAAACATCATTATCCTTTGCTTTTATCTGTAATTTTCAAAGTTTGGAGTGTTTCTGTCATGGCATACTTGCTTTACAGTGCAGTGACTTGTCCCATCCTTCTCCAAGGACACCCACGGCTAGAGGATCTTTACACAGGAACTGACTGATTAACCTGAAATAAATCACATTACACATTAATACAGGCCTATAGGCCTAAGTGACAAATTTATGGATTTTTCCCCATATTTATAAACCATTTTTGGACTGAGATATGACCGTTTCCATTTATTCTGACTGAACCAAAACAAAAACAGAAGTACAGTACAGTAGATAGAAGTAACATGTATGGCATGAAGTTGGCGGTTGTATCACGTAATATGAAAACGTGGCTATAATGATAAATTCAAAAAAGTTCAAGACAAAAACAACTGGACTTTATTTATTATACTATGCTTTAGACTATTTTTTTCCTTCCTTGCACTTTTTAGAATTTACCATGTCCTGGATGACTGAGAATCTTCACTCGCTATTATCGACTCAAACGGCCTGCCATACCCCACATTCTGCTCTGCTTCGAACCTTGAAAACAGCTGCCAACTCGGCGAATTAGACCATTAAAGTGCATTTATTAAGCAAATGATAGACTCAGACACACCTCCTCTCCTACAATTTCGAGCTAACAAATATTGTTTATGTGATTTTCTTGTTATATTTCAGAGAAACGAGCCGTTCCGCCATCTTTTTTTTTTTTTTCAGAAAAGCCTCTCGGCTGTTGCTGAAGCTAGTCTCCGGTGTTTTTTCAGTCCAAAAACGCTCAGAGAGTTGCATGACTCACTGGAAATATGCTTAAAGTTATAAAACACTCACCATCTACTATAGACTCCATAAGAAGAGAAGTGGCTGTGTCAAGGCCAGTCTCCCTCACACTGTTGGCTGGGCAGTTTGCATTTCCTGGAAGACCGACTCTTCTTCTTCTTCTTCTTCTTCTTCTTGGCGGATTGCAAACAACGTTCAGGTGCATACGCCACCTACTGGAGAAGACTGAATCTCCGCCTCCGACCTAGGAATACGCCCCCTGACCAATCAGTGAACACTCTGTGCTGATGTCATAACTGGACCCTAGAGGAACCAGACCTTTGTACCTAGTTGAGGCAGGCACCAAAATAGGACCGGTTTCTCGTGAACAGGACCCTGTGGGTACACCCCATAACTAGTTGTTAACTAGTTACGAACGAGCCCGAACGAGCGCGAACAGGACCTGTTGATAAGAGGCATTAGTGAGGAGCAGAAAGAACTGGTTGTTTTTGATCTCCTCAAGGGCTGATAGACATGATGTGATAGAGTTGATATGATACGGTGACGTGTCTCAGGCAGAGTCCTTGACTCAGATCCACTCCCTCCTGTCTGCAGCGGACCTTTCGATGATGTCTCGGACATGGAGGGGAGGAGCTGAGGCCTGGACTGGAGGTTATTCTATAAAACTAACTTGTCTGTCCCAGAGAGTTAGAGCATGTCAGGGTTTCACATGGATGAAAGCAATGATGTGATGTGTAATCTTGTAATTGCATGTTCTGTGATACTGGACTGCTCTCCAGAGCTTTGTAAATAAATCTGATAAACTACACCTTGGTCTGTTCTGGAAATTCCCTTTTCCCCACAAGTGACACAACTCCAGAAGTTTATCACGAAAAACATTATACAGTACAGTATATATATATTTATTTTTTGTCTTTTATATAACTTTGTTATATTCAAAAATATAACATGGGAAGGTATTTCCACACCCCAAATAACCTTAGATATGCCATTTTCATTGCCAAAAATCGATTATAATTTAACAGTGACACTGGGTTTCTCTCTTAAAATCACTTTGTCTCACTCACAGGGATTACATTTAAGATTCAAGCTCATTGCAACCTTAATAAATGCACTTAATGGTTAAAAAAAACTTCATTTCACCTGCCAAATATTGATTACGCTCTGCCAAAAATCGATTTTTGCTCATACGTTAACAGTGACACAGGATTTATTTTATAAAATCACGTTGTCTTACTCACATGGATTATATTTAGAAGATTCAAGCTTGTGCAGTCAGGGAACGCTGCTGTTAAAATGTGAAGTTTCTGAAAAAATCTTGAACCTTTTTATATAAAACAGTACCTTAAAAATGCTCCAAACATCTTTGAGTCATATTTTAATTTTGTGCATACCAATGAGATTTATCGCAAAAATATTTTGTGATTAATCACGATTTTAAAAAATTTGTCTTTGCCAAGCACTAGTTTAAATAGTTGGCCATTAGTGGTGTAAAGGTACATGTATTTGTACCCTGACGATAAATGCATTAGTCACAAATGATCACTGGTTCCAGGGTACATACACATTTTTATTAACTGCATTTTGTGAGCAATTACAATAGGAAAGAAGTAGAGAAATATGAGGTGCCATTTGTAAAGTTACGCAGTCAAAAATTAACAGCAATATTTTGGTGTATTTCACTTTTAATAAGAAAAAAATAGCTTTTTTATTTTCAAAGTCATATTTTCACCATGTTATTCATACATTTATAAATGACATAGTTCCCAACTAAATGCTTAATTTAAGCTAAATATTTAGTTTACAAACTAAATACTTAACTTGCAAGTTAAATAATTAGTAAGTATACAAAACCTTTAGGTGTAAAATCTATATTTAATTTCCAAGCGAAACATTTATTTTCAAAACTAAACATTTAATTTCCAAGCTAAGTATTTATTGTCCAAGCAAAATATTTATTTTCCAAACTAAACATTTAATTTGCTAATGAAATATTTAACTCTGATATAAATATTTAACTTGCAAGCTTAATCTTTA
Organism: Garcialebias charrua; assembly: GCA_038048925.1. NCBI lineage: Eukaryota > Metazoa > Chordata > Actinopteri > Cyprinodontiformes > Rivulidae > Garcialebias > Garcialebias charrua. The sequence continues at coordinate 15,524 of JBBPBX010001851.1, read as the reverse complement.
GGTTCGAGCTCCTAAATATTTAACTTGCAAGCTAAATATTTAAGTCCAAGCTCCTAAATATTTAGCTTGCAAGTTAAATATTTAGCTCCGAGTTAAATAATTAGTTAGTAAACCAAAGATTTATTTTGGAAATGAAATGTTTAGCTTAGAAATGAAATGTTTAGTTTGGAAATTGTTTTGAAAATAAATATTTAGCATGGAAATTAAATACAGAATTTACACTTAAATATTTTGTTTACTAACTAAATATTTAACATGCAAGTTAAATATTTTGTTTGTAAACTAAATATTAACTTGTTAATTATATATTTAGTTGGGAACTATGACATTTATAAATGTATGAATAACATGGTGAAAAAATGACTTTGAAAAATAAAACCCTATTATTTGTCAAGAAAGTTCATGTTCATGTTATTATTTTTCCTTACGAAAGGCTAAATAAACCAAAATATTGCTGTTAATTTTTGACTGTGTAACTGTACAAACGGCACCCTAAAGAGAAACATATTTCTCTTTCCTTTCATCAGAAAAATGCCATTAAGGTCTCAAATCTTTGGTTCAGTGGAGGTGTGGGCCTGGAGGCAGCCTAACATGCATGTATTAGACTCAAGAAGAAAATCCATGCAAACACAAGGAGAACATGCAAATTCTACACAGAAAAAAACAAAACAGGAATTGACAGGCTCTGTCCATGTCTGTTTTTTTATATTTATTCGTGTTCCCCTCTTTTGCTCTTCATACTTTCGTATTCAGATCTTTGTGATTTCTGTTCCTGTGTACCTCATTTCAGTTCTCTGTCACTTCCCACTCACTCCTCAGTCTGCCTCTCTTGTCTCAAGCCCTCGGCCTTAATCATTCACACCTGTCTCATCAGCCACCTGCCCAGGTGCTCTCATTATTCACTCTCCCTCTGTCTCATAAAAAGCCTCTCTCTCCTTCACTCTTTGTCTGGTCATTGTTCTGTCTGCACAGACAACACAGTTCTCCTGTATTCTGTTTCCTAGTTCCAGTCTGTACCCATCCTGTTTATGCCTGCCTGTTCCTGTTATTGCATGTTTTGCTGCCATGTCAGCTTTTTTTTTGTTGTTGTTTAAAATGTATTTTGTATTTTTTTTATTTTAAACTCTTACCTCATTTACCTGCCTGCAAATGGGTTGGAAAAAACAAAGCTCGTGTTAGGAATAGGTCCAAACTGGGGCTTGAACCCTGGAGCTTCTTGCAATGTGGCAACAGTGCTTACTAACAATCAGATTCAGTTTATTATTGCCATTGTCAATGAACAGGATTCACAGACTAGGAATTTGCTTCGGCATAACGGTGCATAAAATATAGAAACATAAAAAACAAACAAAAAAACAACAACATAAACCATAAAACATCAATACAATATTCAGTGAACAAAACCTACTAATCACACATGGTTGGTTCAGAATATCATGCAGAAGCAAATGCCTGCTTGATTGATTGAAGATGAGTTGAAAACTGTTCAGGTGTTCCACCGATCGTGGATAGCTGCAGCAGAGAGACCTATTTGGCAGGCAGTTTTTATTCAATATCCCTGCTGTCAACATTTTTCTTAGGCTCCCACTAAGCTAGCTTAGACATTTGAGTGTTTCATATTTAATGTAATTTATTTAATGCTTTTTATTTTGCATTATGTTTAAATACAGAAATTACTCCCAGGTAATAGATTTTGTTTTACTTTTTTTGTAATGTTTTCTAAAGAAATATCTTTCAGAAGTTGATCAAACATTTTGTTTGACACATGGATTATCAGTTATTTATTTCATTTCAGACTGGATAAAAAGGCAGTAAAAGATGCCCGTTTTTAAAGTTATTATATTTGTATACTTTCTGCTTCTGGAAGAGTTATTGATGGTAAAAATTTTCAAAAGTTTCCATTTGACATTAGTTTAATTTTCTTGTATGTTACTGCAAATAAAAACGTTAGTTGGTCATATAGTTACACCTAATGATCAAAATAAAATGTAAGCACTTCATCATTCAATTTCAGAACTTTACAAGTCAGGAAAAAAAAATTCTACCGGCAAAGCTACACAAGAGGGTGCATAGTAGTATAAAAAAATAAAAAGTATATAAGTTAATGTACACAATATATGTATGAGGTAGTTGATGTTGGTATAGAGGCAAAGGTGGCATATGCAGTAAGGCACATTGGGCATCCTTAAATAAGGCTAGTCAGAGAATACTGTTTATGTATCAGCAGTGGTATAGATCTAAAAGTAGTGTAAATGTAAATGGTAGTAATAAATGTAAACATTGTATATAAACAGTGAATGTAAACAGTAGTATGACTATAGGCAGTGATGTAATACAGACATTAGTGCAAATATGAGAAGTAGTGCAAACTGAATGAGCACATGACCGAGAGTTTAGTGAATAACCCGTTTGACACTAGTGTTAAAATCTTTGTGTTGTGTGGTAATGTGTGAGTTTTTTTGTGTTAAGGCAGTTCAAATGGGAGGGGAGGCAGAGCAGGCAGAGTGTTTAGCATCCTGACTGCCTGATGAACAGAGCTGTCACTCAGTCTGCTGGTTCGAGCCTGGAGACTTCTCAGTCTCCTCCCAGATGATGTTGTGATTGCTGCAGAATGTGGTCTGGCAATATCTTGTTGAAAAATACAGGGTCTTCCCTGAAAGAGATGACATCTAGATGGAGCATATGTTGTTCTAGAACCTGAACATAGTTCTCTGCATTAATGGTGTCTTTCCAGACATGCAAGCTGCCCATGCCACAAGCGCTCATGCAACCCCATACCATCAGTGATGCAGGCTTCTGAACGGAGCGTTGATAACAACTTGGGCTATCCTTGTCCTCTCTGGTCTGGATGACATGGCGTCCCAGTGTTCCATAAAGAACTTCAAATCGTGACTCATCTGACCACAGAACAGTCTTCCATTTTGCCACACTCCATTTTAAATGACCCCTGGCCCAGTGCAAACGTCTGAGCTTGTGGAGCTTGCTTAGAAATGGCTTCCTCTTTGCACTGTAGAGTTTCAGCTGGCAACGGCGGATGGCACGGTGGATTGTGTTCACTGACAATGCTTTCTGGAAGTATTCCTGAGCCCATTCTGTTATTTCCTTGACAGTGGCATTCCTGTTTGAGGTGCAGTGACGTTTAAGGGCCCGGAGATCACGAGCATCCAGTAGAGTTTTACGGCCTTGACCCTTACGCACAGCGATTGTTCCAGATTCTCTGAATCTTTTGATGATGTTATGCACGGTTGATGATGATAACTTAAAAGTCTTTGCTATTTTAGCTGGCTGGGTAACACCATTCTGGTATTGCTGCACTATCTTTCTGTGCAACAATGGTGGAATTGGTGATCCTCTTACCATCTTGGCTTCTGAGAGACACTGACACTCTGAGAAGCTCTTTTTATACCCAATCATGTTGTCAATTGACCTAATTAGTGTTAATTGGTCTTCCAGCTGTTCGTTATATGCTCAATTTCCTTTTTCCAGCCACTTATTGCTACTTGTCCCAACTTTTTTGGGATTTGTTGACACTGTGAAATTTTGAATCAACATATTTTTCCTTTAAAATGTTACATTTACTCAGATTAAACTTTTGATCTGTCATTCATTCATTCAAGTTTATTTGATCAAGGACAGCACAATAAACAA
>JBBPBX010001851.1:0-11230 GCA_038048925.1 Garcialebias charrua | reverse complement strand
ATGAGAAATGAGACATAATCATGGCATGAAGGTACAAATGAGCAGATTTTCCACATAAACAAGATCTTATAAGACGAAAACAATTTATATTTGTCTTAATGGTTTTAAACACTTTCCGAATGTGAGCCTCAAAGTTAAGGTGGGAATCTAGAATGACACCCAGATATTTAAACTCTTCCACTTTTTGGATTTCCTTTTGATCAATCACAAAAGTTACAGACTTTACGCCAGATAGTGAAACACATTGAGGCTGTTTTATTGCAGTTCAAATGGTAAATGGTAAATGGAGCTTATTTATATAGCGCTTTCCAGCCCCCTGTGAGGAGCCCCAAAGCGCTTTACAATACCAACCATCCACCCATTCATTCAGACATTCATACACCGGTAGTGGTAGCCTGCCTTGCAAGGCGCCATCCAGACCTACCGGGAGCAATTTGGGGTTAAGTGTCTTGCCCAGGGACACAACGACACATGGTGGGCGGATGCGGGATTCGAACCTCCAACCTTCCGATTGGGGGTCGACTGCCATTACCACTGTACCACGGCAGCCCCAACAGTTCAGAGTCAAACAGTGATTCTTAAACCACTGAGACACTCCCTCCATCTCCCTGTTCAGTAACTCTGCTGCCTGTGGTGGAGTCTTTGCAGATACATATATGATGGCATCCTCTGCATACATCTGACATTTGGCGTATTTGCAACTGTCCGGTAAGTCGTTGATGTATAAACAGAAAAGCAATGGACCTAAAATGGAACCCTGTGGAACTCCCATAGTACATGTTTGGGGGCTGGATTTCATCCCATTAACTTTGACGCACTGTTCTCTATTTTTTAGATATGATCTAAACCAGCTGATTGCTAACTTGGAGAAGTTATATTTACTGAGTTTATGTAAGAGCATGTCATGATTCACTGTATCAAAGGCTTTTCTCAAGTCCAGGAACACTGCTCCAACTACCTTACCATCATCTAAAGATCTTTTAATATTGTCTGTAAGGTAGGAGGTAGCCAGTTCTGTTGAGTAACCAGAACGAAATCCAAACTGGACTGGACAAAGAAGCTGGTTTTTTTCTAAATAACTAATAAGCTGCTCCGCTACTGCTTTTTCCATCACTTTGGATATTGCTGGTAAAATACTTATTGGTCTGTAGTTGCCAACTTGCTCGGAGTCGCCAGATTTCAAAATTGGAGTTATTAGTCCTGTTTTGAAGGTATCAGGAAATAGCCCTTTCTTAAAAGATAAGTTTATTAAAGGAGACCACATATAGGTCTTTAAAATTTTTATGTTATGTCTGTGTGCCATCTTGACAATATTAATTCATTTTAATACACAAAATAATTCGTAGATAATCAATTATACCCTTTTTAATTCTGCCATTTTTAACTTTCGTTTTGAACGACCGGTTTCTGATACTGAGTTCTGAAGTCCACGCCCTTCAACGATCTGTTTACGCCCTCTGTAACAGCCAGTATCTGTAATGTGTTGTTGTTTTAAAATTAGCTCTTTTTTTATTACTCATTTGACTTACTGTTAGTGCTAGCTTAAGATAACTTACCGAAACCCGTCTGAGCGCGCCGCAATTTGCTGCTCCTTTTAGCATTAGACCACCCGAATCCGAAGCTAATGTTAGCTTGTTCCTCTTCCGGTGTTCGCCAGCTCCGCTCGTTGCACGCGGAGATTTTGGGAGTTATCGCTGTTCCAGTCAAGACAACACAAAGTTCACCAAGTGTCTCCCGTAAATTAATCCGTAAGGAGAAGGTCCTAGGACTCTCCCTTAGAGATAGGGTGAGAAGCTCAGTCATCCGGGAGGGACTCGGAGTAGAGCCGCTGCTTCTCCACATCGAGAGGAGCCAGTTGAGGTGGCTCGGGCATCTGGTTAGGATGCCTCCTGGACGCCTCCCTGGTGAGGTGTTCCGGGCATGTCCCACCGGGAGGAGACCCAGAGGAAGACCCAGGACGCGCTGGAGGGACTATGTTTCTCGGCTGGCCTGGGAACGCCTTGGGATTCCCCCGGAGGAGCTGCTCCAAGTGGCTGGGGAGAGGGAAGTCTGGGCCTCCCTACTTAGGCTGCTACCCCCGCGACCCGACCCCGGATAAGCGGAAGAAGATGGATGGATGGATGGATGGATGGAGAAGGTCCTCGCTGCTGTGAAGCTGCTTCGAGGCAGCAGCGAGGCTGTACAGTTGAAGCTCCGCTCCATCCGCCAGAGGAGGGGTCCCGTTGCCACCGGTCCCTACGCCGGGGGTCCGCTCGTTTAATTTTTCCCGGCTGCGCGTTGGGAGCGATCGCAAATACACTAAAAATTGAACTAAAACATAAAAATAACAATTATACTTTATTTATAAAGCCATTTAAAAAAACACAGCTGCAACAAAGTGCTGTACACATGAAATTAAGAACATATAAACAAAAGATGAGATGAAATCATGAAAAACAACAGTCATGTGTTTAATACAGAAGTGGGTTGAGCCTAACCAGGGGTTGCTAGGTGAGGGGCTGGACTCAGGTTTGAGGTGGTTGGCTGCGGTTTGTGACGTCACAAACCGCAGGAAGTGGGAAACGAAGTGTATTTATCAAAGATAAATAAATCTACTTAGAGTAAATAAACCACTGGGTGCATTTTTTTGGCCTTAGGACTGTTTTTTTATGAAGTAAATACCCAAAGTTGAGTAAAAAAACCATTAAAAAGTGAATTTTGAATATGTGGTCCCCTTTAAGCGAGTTATAGGGTTTGATAAAACTATGTTTCTTTATAAACTCTGTATCTATTCCAAAGACAACTTTAGCTTTAGATGTTTTTAATTGAGTAATTATATGCTGAGTTTTACAAATATTGATCTTGTTGAAAGTAAAAGGAAAAGTTGTGTGTTCTATTACGAATAAAATATTGACATTTGCCATCTCCACATCATTGCATTCAGTTTTTATTCACAATTTGTTTAGTGTCCCAACTTGGTGGGGTAACATCAGTGTGCTGGGACTCTCTGACTGACGAAGCCCTCTGGAGTGAGGGTGAAACGTTTCTACTAAAAAGAAACTGTCCAGATGAACTGATTGAGAATGATCGGATTTGATACCTGGACTATTGAGCATGAACTTTCTTATTTCTCTATATCGTTCTGTAAATTTTGGTTCTTTTGTGTTTTAAATTTGAAATGAATGAATAAAAATGAATAAATAATCTTCAAATCCAGTTCAAAATTCTCTTGTATGTCTACAAATCGCTGAACAGTCTTGCCCCCACCAATCTCTCTGATTTGCTACAACTGTATGTCCCACCATGTTCTCTGAAGTCAGCGGACCAGTTACTTCTCACAGTTTCAGGAACTCGTCTTAAACGCAGAGGTGACCGGGCCTTCTCCGTAGCAGGCCCAAGACTTTGGAACAAGTTACCTCTACTTGTCAGACAGGCCCCCTTCCTCTCAGTTTTCAAATCCCGTTTAAAGACCCACTACCATTCCGTTGCTTTCAACACCAGATGATCTGTGTTTGGTCGTTATATTCATTATCTGCAATGATTTTATGTCTATATTCTGTTTTTCTGCTTCATTTTGTATGTTGCCTATGTGTTGCCTGTTGTTTGTTTGTTTGTACAGCACTTTGGTTGGCCTTGTCGCTGTTTTAAGTGGTCTATAAATAAAATGGTATGGTAATCTGTCCATAAGACAAAACCCGATTCTGGATGCTTGGAAAACAGCCTTTGTTCTTCCTTTGCTGAAGGGAGCTGACCCCACCTCACTGAACAACTATTGACCGATCTCTAAACTCTGCATTTTAGCCAAGGTCCTAGAAAAACTGATAAATTCTCAAATCAAAAATTATCTGGACTCTTAACATCTTACCTCTCTCCATCAATCTGGTTTCAGGAAACAACACAGCACAACGACTGCTTCACTGAAGATTCTTAATGACTTTGTTGAAGCATTGGATGCTAAAGATTATTGTGCTGCACTTTTCTTAGACCTGTCTAAAGGTTTTGACACTGTGGACCATGACAGCTTGTGTCATAAGCTCTCAGAAATTGGTTTCTCAGGTCACACCATTGGTTGGTTTTCTAACTAACTTTCCGATCGGAGGCAATGTGTTCAACATACCGGTAATGGTACTTCTTCTAGTTATTTAACAGTCAACAATGGTGTACCACAAGGCTCAGTCTTAGGACCAACCCTCTTTACAATCTACATTGGTAATGTAGGTCAGAGCATCCCACCCTGATGCATCCTTACATTTCTATGCTGGTGACACAGTAGTTTACTGTCGAGCTAAAACAGTTGCTAATGCTTTCCAGCTTTTGCAATCTGCTTTTGACATAATCCAGTCAGATTTGTTCCACCTCAAACTTGTCTTAAATGCTGATAAAACCAAAGGGATGCTTTTTTTCAAATAGGAAGAAGTCGGTCCCATCAGTTCTTCCTCTGATTTTATCCTCAAATGGTGTCCCTATTGAGTTTGTTGATTCCTATAAATATTTGGGTATCCTGGTCGATTCGCATCTCTCTTTTAAGCTCCACGTGGAAAACCTAGTAAAGAAACTGAAAGTTAAACTGGGTTTCTTTTTCAGAAACAGATCATGTCTATCACTGAATGCTAGGAAATGCCTTGTAACTGTGACTTTCCTTCCCTCCATTGATTACGGTGACTTTATCTATATGAATGCTCCTACAAGCACCCTACAGATGTCGGATGCTGTCTATCATGGTGCACTAAGATTCATAACTGGCTGTGATTATCGTACCAACCACTGCACCATGTATTCACTGGTTAACATCGTTAACTTCACGCAGACTATTCCACTAGTACATTTTCATCTTTAAATCACTTCTTGGTTTGCTGCCTTCATACATCTCCTCCTACATGTCTCTGCATGAGTGCAGATACAGCGTGCGCTCTCAGGACATGATTACCTGCAGTGTTCCAATGCAGACATGTGTCTGTTTTTAGTTTTCTTCATTTGCCATATAATCTGTTTTGCTATTTTGTCATCTTTGTTTTAACTTGTTTAAAAAAAAATCTGTATGTGTCTCTTATGAGTGTCTATTGTTGATTGTCCAAGGAAAGTCTACTGTCGCTGTTGTCATCATTCTTTGGTTGTAATAACCAGGTCTCTCTTGTAAATGAGTCCTCGAGGCTTAATGGGATTAATCTGCCTAAATAAAGGTTAAATGAAAAAATGAGGGGGTTCAATGTCTTGCTCAGGGACACTTCAGCATGTGATTGCTGGTGGAATCAAACCCCCCAGCTCCCCCATTGGAGGACGACTGCTCTAGCCTCTCAGCCACAGTTGACCCCAGCTAGATCGCTGGGGAAGAAAAGCCGAAAAAAAAAAAAAAAAGTAAATACAAAGTAGATGTAATTTTTTTTACCAATATATGTTAATAGTTTATTTTTTAGGCATTTATTTTATACAGTTACAGCTGTTAATAAATGGCCCTGTGTGACAAGTTGGACAAAACTTTGACTCACATATATTTTTGTTATTACTTTATGGAAAGAAAAAGTATTGAGATATCGTATATCGTGATTTTTGTAAAAATATTGAGATGTTAATTTTGGTCCATATCGCCCAACCCTACTGTAATCCAGGAAAAATCCAATCAAGTTCAGTCAGGTCATCTGGACCAGTGGTTCACAACACTGGTCCCTGAGGAACACCATCCTGCATGTTTTATTTGTTCCTCTGCTCCAACAACGGATTTGAATAAAAGGGTGATTAACAGGAGTCTAATGAACTTAAAAAAGTAATTAAACCACTGAATCAGGTGAGCTGGAGCAGAGAAAAACTAAAACATGCAGGATGGAGTTCCTCAGGGACTAGGGTTGGGAACAATTGATCTAGACCAGAGGTGCTCATAACGTCGATCGCGATCTACCGGTTGATTGCGGAGGCATTACTGGTCGATCACAGCGTGACATTATTATTATTATTTTTCCCGCAGCGTGACATTAAAAAATTGTCAGCCTATCAAACATCCCGTCACTTGATTGACATACAGGGCAACCAATCAGATGACAACTGAATCTTGAGTTGTAGCCTATCAAACATCCCGTCACTTGATTGACATACACGGCAACCAATCACATGACGAGCTTTAGGTCACCGCTCATGCAGCATCTAAAAACAACGGCGCGAAGGCGAAACACAGCAAAACATACAAGCGAAAATAATCATATTTCGGACAGTTCATGGAAAATACGACATCGACTTCCCACCGAAAAGCCAGCTGAGAAAGAGAAAGGTGGAGGAACTAAAATCCCAGTTGTCTGGACAGCAGTCATTTTTCACTCACCCAATTTCAAAAGCGACTGCCACCGAAGCATCGTTCCAGGTGAGCAGTGCTGGGCAACGCTAATCAAAAAATTAGTTCCGCTATTTCTAAAGCGCTTATTAATTTATTTAGGTCCGCAATTTCAAAAGCGCTTATGTCTTAGTTAAGCTAGCAGAAGCTAATTCTAAAGCGCTAACGTGCAAATGGCGAACTACTTTTTTTAATCCAGCAGATTTGACCATTTCGTGAAACAGTTAAGCTCAGGAACCCTTTTGCTATAAATTCCGCTAAGAAATATAATTTTTTAAAGACCGTGTAAAGTGAATTTCAATATTTTCTTCAATAAACATTATAAATGTCATAATTGTAATCTTGTAAATGAGTAAAAAGTCTCAAAATTGTACCTCAATTAATTTTGGAGTTATAGAGCAAACTGTGTATAAAGATATTTCTGTTTCAGGATTTTTTAGGCGTGTTTTAAATGTGACCGGGTTTCGTCACGCGGTCTAAAGCCCCACCCCCTGCAGCTTCAGCCGTATAAATTAGACCACGGCGCGGAGCGTGTCCGAGCAGGGGAGTCTGCGTCGGACACAGGTGCGGCGCACGGTGGGAGCTCATCCTGGCGCCAACCCGACCTCATCCTGGAGCTATGATAGCTCCAGGATGAGGAGGCCGGGTTGGCGCGGAGCGTGTCCGAGCAGGGGAGTCTGCGTCGGACACACGAGCTGCGCACGGTGGGAGCTCATCCTGGAGGTGGCAGAGCTCCAGGATGAGGAGGCCGGGTTGGCGCGGAGCGTGTCCGAGCAGTAACTACCGACTTTGGCTGCAATCCTTCGCGAACATCTTCAGGGGGCAGGACACGGGGGCAGTACTGCGCTGAAACCACGCCCACGCGCTGACACGCCCCCAGCGTCTTAGACCAGGGGAAAATTATGTTTTTTCATTATTTTTGAGACTTAATTTGATAAGGTAAACAATGTTTTTAATCAGTCAGATTTATATGGGTGATTAATAACATATTTATGCCATGTGACAAACTAAAACCACACATTGAAATTTACTTTACACGGTCTTTAAGCGTTTATTTAGCTAAATTTAAAGAAATAAAGCCGTCCCACCCGTGGGCCATTTGCATGAAAGAAAGTAGTTCGCCATTTGAAATGGCGAACTACTTTTTTAAATCCAGCAGATTTGACCATTTCGTGAAACGGTTAAGCTCAGGAACCCTTGTGCTATAAAGTCAGCTAAGAAATATATTTTTTCTCAGCAAAGAAATAATTGTTTTTACCGTGTTTTCTTGTAAAGTCCTTCGTGTGGGCTCGCTTCTGTGGCCGGCCGCCATTTTGAGCAGGGCAAATGAGGCGCTGACGCGTCGCGTAGGCCGCTGAGAAACATCCATAAGTTCACCCTCCATGTTAAAAACTCTTCGTCTGACTCTTCGAAAACAAGCAATAAGGCTGCAGAGTAACACACTGGCTGCTAACTGCTATATACAGAGAGAGCGCTCTCTCTAGCCAATAGGGCCCCTTAGGGGGACGCTTTTTTTTCACGGACCACATCCGTCGCTGACCGGATGTGGTCCGTGAGCAGTCGTCCGGTTGATTTAAGAGCCCGTAAATAAGTTTTTTTGTTTTTACTGATAGATAATTAGTTATTAGCGGTACTGCATTTTTAAAGAGCAACTCCACACCCTGTGGATCGGTAACTCCTCCCCCGAAGCAGTTTGAAAATCTCCCTCAAAATGGGCGTGTAGAGAGTCGAGCAGGGGAGGAGGTTGGGGGTTGTCCTGTGTTCACGCCCCCTCTAGTGGTAAACTCCCACCCCTCCCCAAGTTTAGAGTTCAAAATGGCGGATAGTCGCGTCTTCAGTAAGTAAATACCTAAACTTTTACCAAAATAACAGTTGTAAAATGTTGTTGCGTGCATTTAATCACACACACACAGCTTATGCGTATGCTTCTGAACACAGAACACATTAAAAACCTGTGTTTAGCTGCATGGCATGCGGTGTACAGCTGTGTTTTTGTCGTTTGTCACTTTAATTTGCCACATCTTATTACTTAGCACATTACAAAAGTAACGTTTCATAATATTTTATTTTAAAATATTGATTTAATCTACCCTCGTTTTGTTTGACGTTTTGGCTTAATTTTGTTATGCAACCCAGAACACACGTTGTTTTTTGAATTGACTATAAATGAGCACTAAACAGTGGTAAAATCTTTTATTTGGTTTCCAAAGATCCATGTTTAGAAACATAAGCTTGTATGATATTTGTTAGGACGTGTACACAGTGTTTGTTTAAGCTATGTGTCAGCTAATCAAAACTGAGCACAGCTGGTAATTTTTTTTGTGCAAACCAAACAAATTGCAATGATTTTAACAATACTGTGTATCCCTTAAAATGTTTTAAAATGTCAAATGTTTTTTTCAGAGAACTGTGATGACTCAAGCACCCATGCAGCAGCCACGCAGAGTAATTGCAGCCAGGATTACTTTAACCAAGACGATCCCATGATGATGCAGAGTCTCGGCCAGAGCTGCTGCTTCTCCTGAGACCTGCATCCACGACAATGTTGGTACAGCTGAGACCCTGGTGTTTGTTTGTGGCTGGCAGGTGCAGCATCTTGAAGGTGGTTGGGACTGCTTTCTCTTCTGTCCATCCATACAGAGGAACTGGAGGTGGTGTCCCGTGTGACACGACACAGAACCTTTTTGTTGTTTTGAATTAACTTACAAATTGTTTAGGTCCGCTATCAGCGGATTAGCGCTTTAGCAGCCTCTAGCGGGCTGGTGTCCACCACTGCAGGTGAGTGACGCTGTGATGTTTCTCTGCACGCTTAAGAAACATACCGTTTGGGAGTTGACGTCGCTTTATTATTCAAATCATATAAGACACTTTTCATATAGCATAACCAGCATAACCTTGACTACTCTCTGTTCTCTGCAAGTTTCCCTGTCCCGCAGCGCGCGCGTTTGCGTAACACTCTTTCGCGGTGTGTTCACGGACCGTCTGTAATTCATAAGCACCGCTGTATACATTAAATCTCTCCGTACCAAATCAGCCATTTTTATGCCTTCGTTCACTAAATTAAACATGTCCGGAGCCATAACAACCTGCTACAACTGTGGTTATCAACTGGTGGCCTGTGGACCACTTTAGATTTGCTGGAGGGGGCTTTTGTAGAGATGACATTATAAAGTAAAAAATATCTAATGATTTTTTAACATTTATTAAAGTAAAAGACCAGATTCTTATAAAGAAGGGGGGTGGGGATCAGTTTCTACCATCTTTAAAAAAAAAAAAAAATCTATATTGCTGTCACCACCACCGGGCACCTCATGTGGTCCCTGCAAGCGACCAGGTGCCCGCGGGCACCACGTTGGTGACCCCTAATTTATTAAATATGTTGTGCAATATTGGCTTATTCAGTTATGCAAGGTACATCAACATACATTGTACATAAAAAGAATCCTTAATACATTTGAAGATGTGGTTTGCATTTTTGTATTGGGTAGATCATTTTGAATTGGTTGTTTTATAAGTAGCTCGCATGCTGAAAAAGTGTGAGCACCCCTGATCTAGACAGTATCTTTTTCATCTTGTGAAACTTTCAAAAAAGTGAACAAGTTAATTTTGGAATTGTGATTGTACCATAGTTTTAAGTAGTGGAAAAAGAGACAATTAATTCAGATTTTATCTGTGTGAGCTGAACTCTTAATACAGTATTTCCTATAAAAGTTGAACTTGCACAATGCTGACGCTTCAACTCTAAAAGACTTAAGACAATAACCTGAAGTAATTACTTCTGGTATATTACAAAATTTGACAAATTAATTAACTCTGTTGCGACAGACAAAGCAGTAGATACTGGTAATCTGAACAACTATAAAGTTACTCAACACCTGAACAAAGGTAAATGGACTGCATTTATATAGCACCTTTCTATTTTATCAAGATATTCAAAGTGCGTACACTACAATCTGTGCCTCAATTACACATTCATACAGCACTCTACAGTATGTCTATACAAACAATAACCAGTGCTTGTACTGCTTTATAACATTCATACACTTATGGGACACACATCGGAGGATATTAGGGGTTCAGTGTTTTGCCCAGGGACACTTCAGCATGTGACTGCTGGTGGATTTGAGCCCACAACTCTAGCATTGGAAGACGACTGCTCTAACCACTCAGCCACCCCAAGGTGAATATAAAATAATGTTGCTCATAATAATTAGGGATGTGCCGATCGATCGGTCACCGATCATAATCGGTCGATAATCATTAAAGCGTATGTGATCGGCTTTTGCCTTCAATTACCGATCACAGAGCCTGTGATGCGAAGTTTGCTAACTGCAAAACGTGCGACGAAAAAGTACCTCGTGGAGGAAGTTCAACGAAGTCCTTCAACACAACAAACCTAATTCGTCATTAAAATGTTTTAATACGTTTTAATAACTTACCAAAAGCCGTCTGCCAGCGCCGCCATTAGCAACACCTGTTAGCATGTAGCCCCACCGAGTCCGCTGCGCAGTTACGGGCAGTCCAGTTTAGCTGCGGCTTCAAAAAGGCTGTCGGCTTTGTTATTCCAAGTTAGCTGGGTGTCCCCCGATATCTTCTGCTTCCAGTCCGACATCGAGGCGAGCTCCAGGAACCTCTGATCGCACAAAGCCGGCTGTCGAATCTGCAGCTCCGGTTTAGCATGTTAGCCTTAGCTCATACCATGAGCTGCTGGGAGCGCTCGGCGGAGCGATCGCGGCTGCTGCTCCAGTCCTGAGACATTCACAGAGTTCAGGGAGTGTTTCCAGTTAATTTATCCGTATGAGGCATCCTCTTATGGGAGAAACAGTCCTCCAAAAGCCGAGTGCCGAGTCTGGAACTAATGAATGTAAAATGGCGGAGGCGGTATTTCGGTTCCTGGTTCTTCTTCTTCTTCTGCGGTTGGCAAACTCATAT
>JBBPBX010001850.1:82295-97012 GCA_038048925.1 Garcialebias charrua | reverse complement strand
ACATGTGACATCATGAACTGTGACATCATGAACTGTGACAACATGTGACATCATGAACTGTGACATCATGAACTGTGACAACATGTGACATCATGAACTGTGACATCATGAACTGTGACATCATGAACTGTGACATCATGAACTGTGACATCATGAACTGTGACATCATGAACTGTGACAACATGTGACATCATGAACTGTGACATCATGAACTGTGACAACATGTGACATCATGAACTGTGACATCATGAACTGTGACAACATGTGACATCATGAACTGTGACATCATGAACTGTGACAACATGTGACATCATGAACTGTGACATCATGATCTGTGACATGTGACATCATGAACTGTGACATCATGAACTGTGACAACATGTGACATCATGAACTGTGACATCATGAACTGTGACATCATGAACTGTGACAACATGTGACATCATGAACTGTGACATCATGAACTGTGACAACATGTGACATCATGAACTGTGACATCATGAACTGTGACAACATGTGACATCATGAACTGTGACATCATGAACTGTGACAACATGTGACATCATGAACTGTGACATCATGAACTGTGACAACATGTGACATCATGAACTGTGACAACATGTGACATCATGAACTGTGACATCATGAACTGTGACAACATGTGACATCATGAACTGTGACATCATGAACTGTGACAACATGTGACATCATGAACTGTGACATCATGAACTGTGACAACATGTGACATCATGAACTGTGACATCATGAACTGTGACATCATGAACTGTGACATCATGAACTGTGACAACATGTGACATCATGAACTGTGACATCATGAACTGTGACAACATGTGACATCATGAACTGTGACATCATGAACTGTGACAACATGTGACATCATGAACTGTGACATCATGAACTGTGACAACATGTGACATCATGAACTGTGACATCATGAACTGTGACAACATGTGACATCATGAACTGTGACATCATGAACTGTGACAACATGTGACATCATGAACTGTGACATCATGAACTGTGACATCATGAACTGTGACATCATGAACTGTGACAACATGTGACATCATGAACTGTGACATCATGAACTGTGACATCATGAACTGTGACATCATGAACTGTGACAACATGTGACATCATGAACTGTGACAACATGTGACATCATGAACTGTGACATCATGAACTGTGACAACATGTGACATCATGAACTGTGACATCATGAACTGCGACAACATGTGACATCATGAACTGTGACAACATGTGACATCATGAACTGTGACATCATGAACTGTGACAACATGTGACATCATGAACTGTGACATCATGAACTGTGACAACATGTGACATCATGAACTGTGACATCATGAACTGTGACAACATGTGACATCATGAACTGTGACATCATGAACTGTGACAACATGTGACATCATGAACTGTGACATCATGAACTGTGACAACATGTGACATCATGAACTGTGACATCATGAACTGTGACAACATGTGACATCATGAACTGTGACATCATGAACTGTGACAACATGTGACATCATGAACTGTGACATCATGAACTGTGACAACATGTGACATCATGAACTGTGACATCATGAACTGTGACAACATGTGACATCATGAACTGTGACATCATGAACTGTGACAACATGTGACATCATGAACTGTGACATCATGAACTGTGACAACATGTGACATCATGAACTGTGACATCATGATCTGTGACAACATGTGACATCATGAACTGTGACATCATGAACTGTGACAACATGTGACATCATGAACTGTGACATCATGAACTGTGACAACATGTGACATCATGAACTGTGACAACATGTGACATCATGAACTGTGACATCATGAACTGTGACAACATGTGACATCATGAACTGTGACATCATGAACTGTGACAACATGTGACATCATGAACTGTGACATCATGAACTGTGACATCATGAACTGTGACATCATGAACTGTGACATCATGAACTGTGACATCATGAACTGTGACAACATGTGACATCATGAACTGTGACATCATGAACTGTGACAACATGTGACATCATGAACTGTGACATCATGAACTGTGACAACATGTGACATCATGAACTGTGACATCATGAACTGTGACATCATGAACTGTGACATCATGAACTGTGACAACATGTGACATCATGAACTGTGACATCATGAACTGTGAACATCATGAACTGTGACATCATTGACATCATGAACTGTGACATCATGAACTGTGACAACATGTGACATCATGAACTGTGACATCATGAACTGTGACAACATGTGACATCATGAACTGTGACATCATGAACTATGACAACATGTGACATCATGAACTGTGACATCATGAACTGTGACAACATGTGACATCATGAACTGTGACATCATGAACTGTGACAACATGTGACATAATGAACTGTGACATCATGAACTGTGACAACATGTGACATCATGAACTGTGACATCATGAACTGTGACAACATGTGACATCATGAACTGTGACATCATGAACTGTGACAACATGTGACATCATGAACTGTGACATCATGAACTGTGACAACATGTGACATCATGAACTGTGACATCATGAACTGTGACAACATGTGACATCATGAACTGTGACATCATGAACTGTGACAACATGTGACATCATGAACTGTGACATCATGAACTGTGACATGTGACATCATGAACTGTGACATCATGAACTGTGACAACATGTGACATCATGAACTGTGACATCATGAACTGTGACAACATGTGACATCATGAACTGTGACATCATGAACTGTGACAACATGTGACATCATGAACTGTGACATCATGAACTGTGACATCATGAACTGTGACATCATGAACTGTGACATCATGAACTGTGACAACATGTGACATCATGAACTGTGACATCATGAACTGTGACATCACAAACTGTGACATCATGAACTGTGACATCATTAACTGTGACTACATGAACTGTAGGACATAGGGCGGCCGTGGCGTAGTGGTAATGGCAGTCGTCTCCCGATCGGAAAGTTGGAGGTTCGACTCCCGGGACCCGCACCATGTGTCGTTGTGTCCTTGGGCAAGACACTTAACCCTGAGTTGCTCCCGGTAGGACTGGAAAGCACCTTGCATGGTAGTCTGCCGCCACCGGTTTATGAATGTGTGTAGCATTCAATATATGTGTAGCACTTTGAGATTTTCAGTAATGAAAAGTGCGTTATAAATTGAATTAATTATTATTATTATTATTATTATTATTATTATTATTAACTGTGACATCATGAACTGTGACATGTGACATCATGAACTGTGACATGTGACATCATGAACTGTGACATCATGAACTATGACATGAACTGTGACATCATGAACTGTGACATCATGAACGGTGACATCATGAACTGTGACATCATGAACTGTGACAACATGTGACATCATGAACTGTGACATCATGAACTGTGACATCATGAACTGTGACAACATGTGACATCATGAACTGTGACATCATGAACTGTGACAACATGTGACATCATGAACTGTGACAACATGTGACATCATGAACTGTGACATCATGAACTGTGACAACATGTGACATCATGAACTGTGACATCATGAACTGTGACAACATGTGACATCATGAACTGTGACATCATGAACTGTGACAACATGTGACATCATGAACTGTGACATCATGAACTGTGACAACATGTGACATCATGAACTGTGACATCATGAACTGTGACAACATGTGACATCATGAACTGTGACATCATGAACTGTGACAACATGTGACATCATGAACTGTGACATCATGAACTGTGACATCATGAACTGTGACATCATGAACTGTGACATCATGAACTGTGACATCATGAACTGTGACAACATGTGACATCATGAACTGTGACATCATGAACTGTGACAACATGTGACATCATGAACTGTGACATCATGAACTGTGACAACATGTGACATCATGAACTGTGACATCATGAACTGTGACAACATGTGACATCATGAACTGTGACATCATGAACTGTGACAACATGTGACATCATGAACTGTGACATCATGAACTGTGACAACATGTGACATCATGAACTGTGACATCATGAACTGTGACAACATGTGACATCATGAACTGTGACATCATGAACTGTGACAACATGTGACATCATGAACTGTGACATCATGAACTGTGACAACATGTGACATCATGAACTGTGACATCATGAACTGTGACAACATGTGACATCATGAACTGTGACATCATGAACTGTGACAACATGTGACATCATGAACTGTGACATCATGAACTGTGACAACATGTGACATCATGAACTGTGACATCATGAACTGTGACAACATGTGACATCATGAACTGTGACATCATGAACTGTGACATCATGAACTGTGACATCATGAACTGTGACAACATGTGACATCATGAACTGTGACATCATGAACTGTGACAACATGTGACATCATGAACTGTGACATCATGAACTGTGACATCATGAACTGTGACAACATGTGACATCATGAACTGTGACATCATGAACTGTGACAACATGTGACATCATGAACTGTGACATCATGAACTGTGACAACATGTGACATCATGAACTGTGACATCATGAACTGTGACATCATGAACTGTGACATCATGAACTGTGACATCATGAACTGTGACATCATGAACTGTGACAACATGTGACATCATGAACTGTGACATCATGAACTGTGACAACATGTGACATCATGAACTGTGACATCATGAACTGTGACAACATGTGACATCATGAACTGTGACATCATGAACTGTGACAACATGTGACATCATGAACTGTGACATCATGAACTGTGACAACATGTGACATCATGAACTGTGACATCATGAACTGTGACAACATGTGACATCATGAACTGTGACATCATGAACTGTGACAACATGTGACATC
Organism: Garcialebias charrua; assembly: GCA_038048925.1. Lineage (NCBI taxonomy): Eukaryota > Metazoa > Chordata > Actinopteri > Cyprinodontiformes > Rivulidae > Garcialebias > Garcialebias charrua. The sequence continues at coordinate 92,000 of JBBPBX010001850.1, read as the reverse complement.
ATGAACTGTGACATCATGAACTGTGACAACATGTGACATCATGAACTGTGACATCATGAACTGTGACAACATGTGACATCATGAACTGTGACATCATGAACTGTGACAACATGTGACATCATGAACTGTGACATCATGAACTGTGACAACATGTGACATCATGAACTGTGACATCATGAACTGTGACAACATGTGACATCATGAACTGTGACATCATGAACTGTGACATCATTAACTGTGACAACATGAACTGTGACATCATGAACTGTGACATCATGAACTGTGACATCATGAACTGTGACAACATGACTGTGACATCATGAACTGTGACATCATGAACTGTGACATCATGAACTGTGACATCATGAACTGTGACAACATGAACTGTGACATCATGAACTGTGACATCATGAACTGTGACAACATGAACTGTGACATCATGAACTGTGACAACATGAACTGTGACATCATGAACTGGGACAACATGGACTGTGACATCATGAACTGTGACATCATGAACTGTGAAGTCATGAACTGTGACAGCATGAACTGTGACATCATGAACTGTGACATCATGAACTGTGATAGCATGAACTGTGACAACATGAACTGTGACATCATGAACTGTGACATCATGAACTGTGACAGCATGAGCTGTGACAACATGAACTGTGACAACATGAACTGTGACATCATGAACTGTGACAGCATGAACTGTGACAACATGAACTGTGACATCATGAACTGTGACAACATGTGACATCATGAACTGTGACAACATGAACTGTGACTACATGAACTGTGACATCATGAACTGTGACAACATGAACTGTGACATCACTAACTGTGACAACATGAACTGTGACATCATGAACTGTGACATCATGAACTGTGACAGCCTGAACTGTGACATCATGAACTGTGACATCATGAACTGTGAAAACATGAACTGTTACATCATGAACTGTGACATCATGAACTGTGACAAGTGACATCATGAACTGTGACATCATGAACTGTGACATCATGAACTGTGACATCATGAACTGTGACATCATGAACTATGACATAATGAACTGTGACAACATGTGACATCATGAACTGTGACATTATGAACTGTGACATCATGAACTGTGAGCTAATGGATAGTCTGAGTAAGGCTCAGTCCAAATGGATTATTACTTAATCCAGTCTCTGAAATTTCATAGCAGTTCATGTGGACAATATTTTACAAAGCTATTCCATTGTTGTCAATTTTGCATTACACAACTATTCCACAAATAAATCTGGCATTATTAATAAAATATAATAGCAGCATTCATTGAGGAAATGCAAATCATCTGCCTTGAATGTCAAAGTAAAAAAATAAAAAGGTTTCCCTTGGATCTATTAGATCTTAAAGACCACTTAAATGACTTTTAACTACCACCATTCCAACAATTAGCTTGTTATTTGTAAAACTGACTTGATTTACAGCCATTTCTGTTAATTAAAAGTGAATTAGCAATGAGATATTTATCTTAAATTAAGGCGACTCAAAATGTTTATCAGTTGTAGATGTATTGTATACTAAATCAGTGTTTTTCAAGGTTTTTTGAGCCAAGGCACACTGTTTTCACTGAAAAAAATCCCGAGGCACACCACCAACCAAAATACTGTACACTGTATCCGTCTACCGGTATATTAAATATATAGTCATTCTTATCAAAGCGTCTTGAATAGGAATGAAATAAACACAAAAAATTATTTTTATCATATTTTATATTTCTTATTTCAAATTGCACTTAACATGTCTTCAAAAATACACCCGAACAGTGCCACAACAATGTGGTCTTAAATTTAAAGAGGTTGTAGAAGGGGGGGGGGGCTTTTTTGATAATTTTCAAGGCACACCTGACAATCACTCGTGGCACACTAGTGTGCCTATAGGCACAGTGGTTGAAAAACACCGGATTAAATAACTGCTTTTGTAGGAATTCAATATGATGCATCCAGGGGTTTATGAAATATTTTTATTGAAAAAAAAAATGCATTAGACTCACTTAGGTTGTGCCTCTGTAGTCAATGGCTGAAATGTTTCCTACATATCTTGTGTACACAATCATTAATTTCCATCCATCCATCCATTAGCTTTATCTGCTTCTTCCTTTTTGGGTCAGGGGGATCACTGGTGCCCATGTCCAGCCATCACTGTGTAAGAGGCGGTGGACACCCTGGACAGGTCTCCAGTCCATCACAGGGCCACATAGAGACAAACAACCATTCACTCTCTCACTCACACCTAGAGACAATTAATTTACTTTAGGTCTATAACACATTTTAAAAACTGTAGGGGTAGCCAAAGTGCTGTACAATAAGACCAAAAATAAATAAATTAATTAATTAATTAAGACAATAAAAACATACAAAGCATACATATAAAAACATACATACCAGTTTCACGACAGGTATATTTTAAGATGCCATAAAAGATCAGATCACATGTTAAAAGTCAAAGAATAAAAGTGTGTTTTTAAAAGAGATTTAAAAACAGGAAGAGAGGAGGCCTGTCTGACACTCGAGGGTAAGTTGTTCCACAGACTGGGAGCAACAACAGCAAACGCTCTGTCACCTCTGAGTTTCAGTCCAGTTTTAGGGACTGTCAGCAGCAACTGATCAGCTGATCGTAGGGATCGGAGAGGGCAGTAGGGCTGAAGCAGCTCAGACAGATATTGTGGGGCAAGGTTGTTCAGGCATTTAAAAACAAACAGCAAAAGCTTAAAATGAATTCTGTAGTGCACAGGGAGCCAGTGAAGGGACACAAAGATGGGAGTGATATGCTCGTGCCTACAGGCGTTAACAGATGAGCAGCAGAGTTCTGCACGAGCTGCAGGCGGGCGAGAGGTCTGGCTGATGCCTACATACAGTGCATTACAATAGTCAAGATGAGCAGTGATAAAAGCGTGGATTAATTTCTCTAATGCCCCTTTTCCACCGGTCGGCACGGGTCGGATATTACGTCATATGTGCGTCGCAGCCACCCACTTTGCGCCTTCCCCACCGGATATTCCGAGCTGTGCCGCTCCAGATTTTTGGTGTGGTTTCAGAGGGGTGACAACGCGTGCTCACCCTCGCCGGAAGGAGGAGTCTGTGTGGACTCGAGCTGTTTTCACGGAAGAGAGGGAAGCGAACACGACAGGACTTTACATGATAAACACGGTAAAAAGAATTATTTGTTTTTAAAATTATAGCAAAGATGGGTCTTCAGCTGAACGTGTCCTTAATAAAATCACGTACTGCTCAAAACTGCAGGATTTTAAAAAGTAGGATCGCCACGAGCAACGCGCGCGGGCGGCTTTATGTCTTTAAAATGTAGCTCAATGAACAGATATAAAAATATATTTCATAGCTGACTTTATACCACGAGGGTTCCTGATTAACCGTCCTTTAATAATGTCACGTAGTGATCAAATCTGCTGCATTTAAAGTAGGTTCGCTTTGACTTCTTCCAAACCTGTGCGTGCACTACGAAAATAAATTATAAAAATCGAATATAAATTCAAATAACTCCAACAGGTTATAGTCAGTAAATGAGTATCATGTGATTACACAGTGTTGGTTTGGATAATATCAGTGGTGTGGTTTTTTAGGTATTTCATGATTTGTGTTACAAAGTACTAGGGCGAAAAAAATCGAAGCTAGCTTGACACATTTATGTCTATAAAACATTGAATATTAATTCAAATAACTCCAACGGGTTACAGTCAGTACATGGACATCTTGTGATTACACTGTGTTAATTTGGGTAATATCAGTGGCGTGGTTTTTTAGGTATTTCATGATTTGTGTTACAAAGTACTAGGGCGAAAAAAATCGAAGCTAGCTTGACACATTTATGTCTATAAAACATTGAATATTAATTCAAATAACTCCAACAGGATATAGTCAGTACTTGAACATTTTGTGATTACACTGTGTTAATTTGGATAATATCAGTGGTGTGTTTTTTTTAGGTATTTCATGATTTGTGTTACAAAGTACTAGGGCGAAAAAATCGAAGCTAGCTTGACACATTTATGTCCATAAAACATAGAATATTAATTCAAATAACTCCAACAGGTTAAAGTCAGTAAATGAATATCTTGTGATTACACTGTATTAATTTGGATAATATCAGTGGTGTCCTCATTCCCTACTCGTCAAGTATTGATGCTTGGGTTCAGGTCCCTCCGCGTCACATACTTGATGCGTCGGGTCGGCCCTTCTCGTCACTATTTGGTGTGCAAGGTGCTCTCATTTGCTTGTTTGGGGTTCAAGGCTTAAATAAAAGGGGAATGGAATTTAGGGTTAGTTATAAGGTTAGGCTTAGTGTTTAATTTTTGCCAGTAAAATCATTCCTCTTCATAAAAGCAAAAAAAAGACGAAAGTGCTTCACTAAGACACCATCACAACTTACCATTTCCTTGCACACCAAATAATGATGAAACGGGTGACCCCTCCGCGTACACTGTACGACGCGGAAGGGAACTCTGTGCCCAAGCGTCACACGTATGACGAGTAGGGAATGAGGATGGGTTGGGTTTTTTATGTATTTCATGAGTTGTGTTACAAAGTTCTAGGGCGAAAAAAATCGAAGCTAGCTTGACACATTTATGTCTATAAAACATTGAAAAAAAAAACCAGTTTCTGGACTAAATTAACCACATTTTTCTTTTACAGTCAACAGAAGAAAATCACCAGAATTGAACAACCTCTGTGTCGTCTTCTGGAGGAAGCCGTGAGACACCAGATGGAAATTCGTTACTTCTGTTTGTCACTTCAAACTTCTCCTATTAAACGTTATATTTTCTTAAGTGGTGTCCTGGAACATTCAATTTCCTAAACTTATTTTACAATGTAAAGTGTGTATAGTGTTTAAATCCATACTGGAAGTTAAGAGAACTTTCCATTTGCATTTGACCTTTAAAGAATCATAAGATAAAGATTATTAGAATCTGCTCAACTGTTATTACGTTATAAATTATTTGGTTCTAGGATGAAGTCATACAAAAAAAGTCAAAAATTAAAAGTGGCCAAAGTCCTTTGGACAGTTTAAAGTTAAAGTTCACAGACCATCCATCTACCCATCCATCATCCATCCATCATCTGCGCCCAGCAGCAACTTTACCAGGGAGACACACGCATCAACATCCACCGCCTTCAGCTCCTCAAGGTGTTCACAGACCATCCATCCATCCATCCATCCATCCATCCATCCATCCATCATCTGCGCCCAGCAGCATGCTTTGCCAGGGAGACACTGGCAGTTTCAAAGATCACAGTGTGATGTTTTAAATCAACTTTATTTATAAAGCACATTTTAAAAACCACAGGGTCAACCAAAGTGCTGTACAATAACATAAAAGACAAGTTAATTAAAAACTATAAAAAGCATACAAAAATAAATACATATACCAGTCTTACTGCAGGTGTGTTAACATGCCATAAAAGATAAGATCACGTGTTAAAAGCCAAGGAATAAATGTGTGTTTTTAAATAAGATTTAAAAAGTTTTGAGGACTGTCAGCAGCAACTGCTCAGCTGATCTGAGAACGGGGAGGGCAGGAAGGTTGAAGCAGCTCAGACAAATATGGTTTTGCAACTTTATCAAGCACCTTGTGCATAACTAAATAATAAAATATGTTTTTAATACATCTTTATTGTAAAAATACTAAATTGGAAAATACATGGGTTTAAAGAAGGCAACAAGGTAGGATTATGAATTGGGTTTAAAGATTACAGCTCATGAGGTACTCATTATAGCATGACATCTCTTTCACAACATTCTGTCAAAGCCTTTATTGTGTTCTTCTTCTAGTGGTGGCTACTAGTAAATAGCTTGAGGGAACACTACTGCCACCATGTGGTAAGACGAGTAGGATTCTGGACCCCGCCCACAGAAGGGGTACAAAAAAGCTGTGGAAACAGAACTAGATGTGACCCGACCCGAACTGAGCCGATCTGAGCCGATCTGATCCGACCCGTGCCGACCGGTGGAAAAGGGGCATAAGTCAGGTCTTGCTAGGATTGGTTTCACTTTTGCTATTTGGCGAAGTTGATAAAAACTTTTCTGAACAACACTGCTGATCTGTTCATCAAATTTAAAATCAGACTCAAACTTCACCCCCAGATAATTGACACGGGCCCTGAGATAAAAAGACAGTGAGTCAAGGTCTATGCTGGGAGAGGGATAGCAACTTGGTCCAAACATCGTAACTTCAGTCTTGTTCTCATTTAGACTAAGGAAGTTAAGAGAAAACCATGCCTTAATATAATTAAGGCAGTGTGTAAGTTGCTGGAATTTATTGGTTTGTGCCATGAGAAAATAGCTCTGGCAATCATCAACATAGAAGTGAAATGAAATGTCATATTCACTAAAAACAGAGCCATGGGGGAGTAGGTAAAGAGCAAATGAAAGAGGGCCAAGGATTGAGACCTGGGGGACACCATGTGGAAGAGGAGCTGTGGAAGACATAAAATTGTTGATTTTTACACAGAAACTCCTATTGGTTAGATACGACTGAAACCAATTGAGAGCGACACCCCTGATGCCCACACAGTGCTCAAGACAAGAGATTAAAATCCTGTGATCAAAGGTGTCAAATGCAGCAGACAGATCTAAGAGCACTAAAACAACAACATTTCCTGAGTCTGTTGACAAGAATATATAATTTGAAACCCTCAAAAGTGCACTTTCTGTAAACATGGAGCTCTATGTTCATCGCCCAGAGGTAGGTTACCATTTTGGGGCCAGGCCTGCACCAACGAGCCCCTGGTGACCAGGTCTCTACCCATGGTGCACTGTTGAGTTCAGCCTGAATGAACAAGATGAATTCGTCTTCCTGGGGCCCACCACCTGCATGAGAGGCCATACGAGTCGGGTGCAGTGTGATATAGGTTGGGACCAAAAGCCAGGACCTTGGCATTCCTACCATAGCTGAATGGTAGTGTTGCGGTTCAAAAGTTGAAGGAAGGCTCTGAAACGAATGTGCAAGTTTATGCAGGTTTATTGTACATAATAAGAATAAACCTTACAGCAAATATCAGACCTCACTGCGAGCACAGTCCACACACACACACATCTTCGAAGGCGGATCACGGTTATAAAAACCCCGGATGTCGTCATCGCCTCGTGGGACCAATCCTGGAACCGAACCACCTTGGAACCGCCCTAGGACTTCCCCTACTCTGTACGTGATCCGTCTCTCAGCCAACAAGCTACCAGCTCTGTATGTCAATCATCCAGTGTTATGTCTGTTGTATGGTGCAGGCGTGTAACTGAAAAACTCTTCCCTATTGAAAATAAAACCCGTAAATAAAGGTTCCATCTTGAATATATTTTCACATTATATGGTGGAATTAAGTGAACATAAATCATAACACATAATATGTGTGATTCAGGTGTAATACTGATATACATATATTTCAGTAGTTCAGAGAACTCAACCTCCTTGGAGTCCCTAGAGTGCATGCTGGAAAGTGCTCCAGTTGGGGTATTAGTCCCTTTCATAAAACAGTTCAGTGAAATGGCAGAACAGACCAGTTTGTTTTTCTCGTCCTGTTCATAAATCACAGTTGAAGCCGGTCACCTCTCACAAAGACATTGAGCTTTCAGAAATATAGTGCCTTTGCAATACCAAGAGCAGAACTCATCTGTGGTGTTGTAGAGACATTAAATATGTGACAGACATCTCCCTCTGTCAATTGCAAAACATAATGAATTAACTCACTTGAACAATCCTACTAATTATTGTTAACAATTGTTTAAAACTAAAGTTGCTGTGCATCATCATCAGTATTTCCTTGTTAAGCCTGTTTGCTGTTTAATTCAGCACATGGGCAGTCGCACACTCATCTCATGAGTTTATCACATTATTCAGCCTCGCCACTGCAGCTTACATTTTCACATGTCGATCTGTTACTCGGACTCACCTCAACGCATGGCTCTGGCTCTGGAACCAGTTTCCTTGAGAGGGGTTGGACACTCTTCCACTCTGGAGTTGCCCCTGGTGAGAGGCGCCGAGCAGGAGTGGGCATACTTGTTGCCCCCCATCTTGGTGCCTGTACGTTGGGGTTTACCCCGGTGAACGAGAGGGTAGCCTCCCTTCGCCTACGTGTGGGGGGACGGGCTCTGACTGTTGTTTGTGCCTATGCGCCAAACGGCAGCGCAGATTACCCACCCTTTTTGGAGTCCTTGGAGGGGGTATTGGAGAGTGCACCTCCTGGGGACTCCCTTGTTCTACTGGGGGACTTCAACGCTCACGTGGGCAATGACAGTGAGACCTGGAGGGGTGTGGTTGGGAGGAACGGCCCCCCTGATCTGAACCCGAGTGGTGTTCTGTTATTGGACTTCTGTGCTCGTCATGGATTGTCCATAACGAACACCATGTTCAGGCATAAGGGTGTACATATGTGCTCTTGGCACCAGGACACCCTAGGTCGCAGTTCGATGATCGACTTTGTTGTCGTCTCATCTGATCTGCGGCCGCATGTCCTGGACACTCGGGTGAAGAGAGGGGCGGAGCTGTCCACTGACCACTACCTGGTGGTGAGTTGGCTCCGATGGTGGGGGAGGATGCCGGTCAGACCTGGCAGACCCAAACGTATTGTGAGGGTCTGCTGGGAACGTCTGGCAGAGTCTCCCGTAAGACGGAGCTTTAACTCCCACCTCCGGGAGAGCTTTGAACACGTTCCGAGGGAGGCGGGGGACATTGAGTCCGAGTGGGCCATGTTCCGCGCCTCTATTGTCGAGGCAGCTTATCAGAGTTGTGGCCGCAAGGTTGTTGGTGCCTGTCGTGGTGGCAACCCTCGAACCCGGTGGTGGACACCGGCGGTGAGGGATGCTGTCATGCTGAAGAAGGAGTCCTATTGGGCCTTTTTGGCCTGTGGGACCCCGGAAGCAGCAGATAGGTACCGACAGTCCAAGCGGCATGCGGCTCGGGTGGTTGCTGAGGCAAAAACTCGGGCATGGGAGGAGTTCGGAGAGGCCATGGAGAATGACTTCCGTACGGCTTCGAGGCGATTCTGGTCCACCATCCGGCGTCTCAGGGGGGAAAGCGGTACGCGACCAACACCATTTATGGTGGGGATGGCGTGCTGTTGACCTCAACTCGGGATGTTGTGAGTCGGTGGGCAGAATACTTCGAAGACCTCCTCAATCCTACTGGCACGTCTTCCACTGAGGAAGCGGAGCCTGGGGACTTTGGGTCGGGCTCTCCAATCTCTGGTGCTGAGGTCACCGAGGTGGTTAAAAAGCTCCGCGGTGGCAGGGCTCCGGGGGTGGATGAGATTCGCCCTGAGTTCCTTAGGGCTCTGGATGTTGTGGGGTTGTGTTGGCTTACGCGACTCTGCAATATCGCGTGGACATTGGGGGCAGTTCCCTTGGATTGGCAGACTGGGGTGGTGGTTCCCCTATTCAAAAAGGGGGACCGTAGGGTGTGTTCCAACTATAGGGGGATCACACTCTTAAGCCTCCCTGGTAAGGTCTATTCAGGGGTTCTGGAGAGGAGGGTCCGTCGGATAGTCGAACCTCGGATTCAGGAGGAGCAATGTGGTTTTCGTGCTGGTCGTGGAACACTGGACCAGCTCTACACCCTCAGCAGGGTCCTGGAGGGTACATGGGAGTTTGCCCAACCAGTTTACATGTGCTTTGTGGACTTGGAAAAGGCATTCGACCGCGTCCCTCGG
>JBBPBX010001850.1:60423-81104 GCA_038048925.1 Garcialebias charrua | reverse complement strand
GGACGCCTCCCTGGTGAGGTGTTCCGGGCATGTCCCACTGGGAGGAGACCCAGAGGAAGACCCAGGACACGCTGGAGGGACTATGTTTCTCGGCTGGCCTGGGAACGCCTTGGGATTCCCCCAGAGGAGCTGCTTCAAGTGGCTGGGGAGAGGGAAGTCTGGGCCTCCCTACTTAGGCTGCTACCCCCGCAACCCGACCCCGGATAAGCGTAAGAAGATGGATGGATGGATGGATGGATCTGTTACTATTTCACTTGGTGGCATAGAGGCTCACCAGAGACGGGCTGTGTTTGACCTCCTTCACTGCCTCGGCCCATTCAAAACACAGTGAAGTCTTGGACTGAAAAGTCTTGTGAAATAGTCTATTGTAAGCTAGACAGGTATAACAGGGAAGAAGAAGTTTTCTGAACAGAACCTAAGTGATGCAATTTTTTTTATTGTTTCTGTGCTAATCACAGTTTGTCTATAACAAACATCAGGTTCAATCTTGAGGACATCAAAAAATGCATACGACACTCCAGGCCACAGATCAATAATACACGTTGTAGTTGAGCTGCTCCTTGGCTATATGTTTTTGATACTAAGGTGAAAAGAGGAGTGGAGCTGTCAGTTGATCACATTGAACTAGATCAGATGGGGGAAGATGCCAGTCAGACCTGGAAGAACCAAACCTGCAGCAAGGGTTTGTTAAGAAAGTAAAGCAGAAGTGCCGCCTCTTTGGTGCAGTGGATAAAGCGAGCGGTACATATGCTGGAGGCTGAGCCTCTCCACAGGCGTCGCGGGTTCGCGTCCCAGACCTGACGAGCTCATTTCTGTGGTGTCTCTCCCCTCTATACCCGTTTCGCCCTCTCCCTCTCTAATAAAGGCCACTAGCGCCCGAAAATGCAAAAAATATATAAAAAATTAAAAAAAGTAAAGCAAAAGAACTGTCAAAAATATTTTTTAACTTGCACATCTGACATTGCTTCATTTGCATCCCAGCAGAGACAGAACATTTAATTCAAGTGGGCCATGTTCCACATCTCCCATGTCGAAGTGGATGTCCTGAACTGTGACCACAAGGTTGCCACACTCCTCATCCTCCCCATCAAGTTCTAATCAGGAATGCTTGAGAAAAGAGTTGGGCCAATGGTCAAACCTTGGATCCAGTAAGAACACTTTGAATTTGGTTCCAGCCATGGAACACTCAGCTCTTTAACTTTGTTAGGTTCCTTGAGAGGTTTTGCTCACCTAGTCTGGACGACGAGGGACACGCCCCCAGAAACCATCTTGGCTACAGCAAACTGGTTGGTCCACATAAGTTGCTTACTTGGTGGGTTAACTTCAGTGTGCTTTGGACTACTCTGACTGAGGAAGCCCTCTGGAGTGAGGGTGAAACGTTTCTGCTAAAAAGAAACTGTCCAGATGAACTGATTGAGAATGAGCGGATTTGATACCTGGACTATTGAGAATTAACTTTCTTGTCTAGTCTGGATGTATTTTGTGGACTCGGAGTATAGGCATTTGATCAAATTTCCTGGAGTACCCTGTGGTGTGTGACTGTCTGGTTTTACCAATTCTGTGACTTATGAACAGACGTTCTTCCATTTGCACCCATGCGGCACAAGGGGTCTGAGGCCACATGTTTCTGTCTCTGCTATTTATGAATTATGTGGCCCTGCTGGTATCATTGTGCCATGATTTACAGCTCTCACTGGAGAAGTTCACAGCCAAGTGGGAAGTAGCTGGGATGCATACAAGTACTTCAAAATCAGAGGCCATTTTTCTCAGTCGGAAAAGGATGGAGTGCCCTCGCTGGGTGGGTAATAAAGTGTTGCCTGAAGCGTAGGAGTTTAGGTATGAGAAATGGAGAATGGAATCTGAGATCAACAGACACCTGTGTGGTTTCTGCAGTATTGTGTACTCTGTACCAATCCACTGAAATGTGAAGAAGGTTGTTAGTTACAATGTTATTCCCTTCTATTGCATGGCAGAGGCATTAAAATTATGTGAATGAAAAATTAAAATGTCCATTTAGACGATATAAATCTTGAATCGTAGAGATGCAAGAAAGTTTCATCGGCTCTCATTGCCATTGCTGACTGCCATTTTGATATTTCCCGTTTGGGTACCACTTTACAAAAAGGCTCCCCTTATAAAAGACTAAGAAATAGTTTGTAGATACAGTACATTATTAATTCATCTATAAACACTATAAATCATTAATAATTGTTTATTATGCATTAATTAAGGGTGACAAAGAGACAAAATGGACCAGTTTCTTGCCAAATAGTGAACCACATCTGTTCACCTACCTGTACAGTATACATTTCATAGGGTTGTTATATTAAACATTTCACACTAAGTTACTACCATGTGAGCACAATAAGCATTTGTAACCCCATTTTTTAGGATATAATATTAGTTGTAGATACTTATAATGCAGTGATAAAGTACAATATAATGCTATATAATGTTGACTATAACAACTCTAGGTGAAATATATAGGTGAACATATTTAGCTAACTATTTGGTAACAAACTGGCCAGTTTTGTCTCTCTGTCACACTTAATTAATGCATAATAAGCAGTTATTAATGATTTACAAAGTGTTTATAGAGGAAGTAATAATGTATCTATAAACTATTTAATAGCCATCTATAAGGGGAGCCTTACTGTAAAGTGGTACCTCCTGTTTGTGTAACAAAGAACCTTCTTCTACTTCTTCAGATTAAAAACCCAAGTTCACTGTTCATTTTGCTAACCAGTGTAAAATAGTTTTTGAGCAATATTTTCACAATTTGCCTTTCAAGCATCACTAAATACAATTAATTTGTTTGACTACCTGTATTTGCTTCATATCTGGCATAAAACAAACAAACAAACATTATAATACTGTGAAATCCACCAATTTTTAAGAGCATTAAAGGGATTGTGACATGATTTTTTTACTATTCATAAAATTGCTCAAAATATATATATTTTATCATTTAAATATGTTTGTTTTTGCAAACAAAATGATAAATCACTTTAATTTTGCTTTAAAAGTGATTTTGAACTTCAAGCCGTGTTTAAAGCTGCAGTATGTAGCTTTTTTTATGAACATATTTCTTCACTCTGTCACTACCTCCTGACAGACTGATGTTAGCCAGGTAATCTCTGAAAAAAAATAAAAAAAAATATTGTCCCCTTGCTTCTCCAGGTGGTAAATAAGCATTTCTAAAAAGAAAAGGTGACCCGCCATTTTCCAGCCAATAAAAACAGAGTTTGTAACCAGCCAATAAAAACAGAGCTTGAATTTGAATCAGCCAATAAAAACAGAGCTTGAATTTGAAATTCAACAGACCACAAGGGGGCAGAGCCACATATGGCTCTGAGGGGGAGGGATCAGAATGCTTTGCCTGTTGAAAATATTTCTAAGTGCTGCAGTTCTACAGAAACTGCATACTGAACCTTTAATCATGGGAAATCCCATTACACACGAACGCACCATCTGTGATGTCACACCGGGCAGAGCTCTGGGCTTGTCACAGTGCGCAGGTATGAGCAGCTCGACATGAAGGTAAGTCTGATACAGCATCAGACCTAAATTAGATCCTGTTGTTTCTTGTTCCATCACCCAAACTATTTTCTGCTTCCCAAAATGAAGACAAATAGCTCAAATCTTCACATAGATTGATAAATTCGTCCAGTTTTAAATTGTCCGCTATTAAAGACACCACAGCCCTCTGCCCAGTGTGACATCACATATGGTGCGTTCGAGTGTAATCGGATTTCCCATGATTAAACACGGCTTGAAGTTCAAAATCACTTTTAAAGCAAAATTAAAGTGATTTATCATTTTGTTTGCAAAAACAAACATATTTAAATGATAAAATATATATATTTTGAGCAATTTTATGAATAGTAAAAAAATCATGTCACAATCCCTTTAAGACTTTTCTGTACCTAAAAAGAAATCTAAATATTTCACCTTGCATATACCTCTGGATTATTATTATATATTTTTTATTTATTATTATGCATATTTCAAATACCTCCCACTTATCTCTGTAATTGGGCCCTTTTCTTATTCAGATGAGTGAAACTGTTATATTTTGGGGGGGGAAAAGTCAGACCAGTTTTCCTCTGGGTGATTTGAGTCATTCATTTCTTGGTTCACTCCACTTCTGAAACACTTTGAGCTTCTCTAAATGTCTATATGTGTCCTGGTGCAGATGGTTGTGACTCCTCAATACGGTCTGGTAATTGTGTCTCACATAGAGCTGCGATGAGCAATACCTGACTCAACCAGCAGATTTGTACTTTTGTCACACACCCACAAAGCATTTTATGAGTCTGTATGAAACATTACAAATGCATACAGATGGCTCTGAGCGTTCTCGTTTATGACGTCCAACCAGCTTTTAGATATTAGCAAGTAAAAATACAAAGTACATCCTGAAAGTTACTTTATAGAATTACAACGTTATGGACTGAAAGCTTTCAGTCAGGCTTTCCTTTCAGTTTGTAAGTGTCTGCTCCCAGCCTCTATGTGCTCTCAGACCAGCTTCAGTACTTAAAGCCAGTTCTAGGTTAGATTATTGATTATTGCCAGCTTCCATTACAAGCAATTTCTTAATTATCCTATCCCCACCAGGGCTGTGAGTTGCATCATCATTACACTTTCCAATGACCGCCTGAAAGGACTATTTTATTAAATGCACAGTTAAAACCTGCAGAGTTATTGATTAGTCCATTAGAGGTGGGGAAAAAATATATGGGTACTTGTTCTTGGAAAATAAAAAAATAAAAAAACTACATCTTTATTTTCCTGAGGGTGGCACATTTTTTATCAAGCCATCTAAAAGACACATTTTAATGAACATGTTATGAACAAACAATGTCTTCTTGGTTGAAATCAGCTCTTTGAATGGTCTCATATTGGATAATTATTTTATTTTGATCGTATTGATTAGCTAAAGCTTTGTCCAAGCTGGAAAAAACCCAAAGTGGATTACTGGCATCTTAAAAACCACTCCAATCTGAACCAGAGGAATGCTGATGTTCTCCATCACTGCAGGGTTTGAACAGTGAATGGTTTTAGTTTTTGAGATTAACATTTTTATGGAGTGGACTTGAGCAGGTAATGCAAGTAAACATTAAGGTTTTCGGTGTGAGATATTCAAGTGGGCAGCACAGAGTGATTGATCCTGGCGAGCAGTGAGCACAATTTATCCATCAACAGGTGCAATGACAGAGCCAGGGGGTGGCCAATGGTGGCCTTGTCCAACATAGATTAATCTTCAGCCACTCAAACCATTTGAGGTAACTTTAGTTTTACACAATTATTTTTTCAAGTTATCCAGTTCACAAGACACAAACACACAGAAAGAGGGGATTTCAAATTCTCCTCTTCACTCCACAATGGGAACAAAAATGTGATCAACATTTCACAATGCTGATGACATAATAGTTACAATAGTTACTCCAGAAGAATATGATATGCCTGCAGGGAGACGGCATCAGAAGTGCTACAATTATAGCGGCTTTGTGCTTGCAAATAATCACAGAATTGTATGGATAAATTACAATGACATACATATTTGTAACATAACAGTTGCACAAATAAGAGCATCAATCAAATTTGGTCTTGGTTCTGTTTGGACTTGCTATTAGTTTGTCAGTCCCAACAGAATCAGTTTCCATTTCTCAAATGGAGGTTGATCGAATAGCTTTAGATTCAATTCACTTACCGGGTGGGTAATTCAATTCAAGTCAAAAATACTTTATTAATCCCAGAGGTAAATTAAATGTTGTTGTAACTCATCATCCTGGTTTCATTAAAGATTTGTTCTAGATGCTGATGGCTGTGACAGGAAAGATCTTGTAGCATCTGTCTTACAGCGGATCTGAAGAAGCCTCTGACTGAAGACACTCTGTTGTTGTATGACAGTCTGTTGTTGTATGACAGTCTGTTGTTGTATGACAGTCTGTTGTTGTATGACAGTCTGTTGTTGTATGACAGTCTGTTGTTGTATGACAGTCTGTTGTTGTATGACACTCTGTTGTTGTATGACAGTCTGTTGTTGTATGACAGTCTGTTGTTGTATGACACTCTGTTGTTGTATGACACTCTGTTGTTGTATGACAGTCTGTTGTTGTATGACACTCTGTTGTTGTATGACACTCTGTTGTTGTATGACACTCTGTTGTTGTATGACAGTCTGTTGTTGTATGACAGTCTGTTGTTGTATGACAGTCTGTTGTTGTATGACAGTCTGTTGTTGTATGACAGTCTGTTGTTGTATGACAGTCTGTTGTTGTATGACAGTCTGTTGTTGTATGACACTCTGTTGTTGTATGACACTCTGTTGTTGTATGACAGTCTGTTGTTGTATGACACTCTGTTGTTGTATGACACTCTGTTGTTGTATGACACTCTGTTGTTGTATGACAGTCTGTTGTTGTATGACAGTCTGTTGTTGTATGACAGTCTGTTGTTGTATGACAGTCTGTTGTTGTATGACAGTCTGTTGTTGTATGACACTCTGTTGTTGTATGACAGTCTGTTGTTGTATGACAGTCTGTTGTTGTATGACACTCTGTTGTTGTATGACACTCTGTTGTTGTATGACAGTCTGTTGTTGTATGACACTCTGTTGTTGTATGACAGTCTGTTGTTGTATGACACTCTGTTGTTGTATGACACTCTGTTGTTGTATGACACTCTGTTGTTGTATGACAGTCTGTTGTTGTATGACACTCTGTTGTTGTATGACACTCTGTTGTTGTATGACACTCTGTTGTTGTATGACACTCTGTTGTTGTATGACAGTCTGTTGTTGTATGACACTCTGTTGTTGTATGACACTCTGTTGTTGTATGACACTCTGTTGTTGTATGACACTCTGTTGTTGTATGACACTCTGTTGTTGTATGACACTCTGTTGTTGTATGACAGTCTGTTGTTGTATGACACTCTGTTGTTGTATGACACTCTGTTGTTGTATGACACTCTGTTGTTGTATGACAGTCTGTTGTTGTATGACACTCTGTTGTTGTATGACACTCTGTTGTTGTATGACACTCTGTTGTTGTATGACAGTCTGTTGTTGTATGACAGTCTGTTGTTGTATGACAGTCTGTTGTTGTATGACAGTCTGTTGTTGTATGACAGTCTGTTGTTGTATGACACTCTGTTGTTGTATGACAGTCTGTTGTTGTATGACAGTCTGTTGTTGTATGACAGTCTGTTGTTGTATGACAGTCTGTTGTTGTATGACACTCTGTTGTTGTATGACACTCTGTTGTTGTATGACAGTCTGTTGTTGTATGACACTCTGTTGTTGTATGACACTCTGTTGTTGTATGACACTCTGTTGTTGTATGACAGTCTGTTGTTGTATGACACTCTGTTGTTGTATGACAGTCTGTTGTTGTATGACAGTCTGTTGTTGTATGACACTCTGTTGTTGTATGACACTCTGTTGTTGTATGACACTCTGTTGTTGTATGACAGTCTGTTGTTGTATGACAGTCTGTTGTTGTATGACAGTCTGTTGTTGTATGACAGTCTGTTGTTGTATGACACTCTGTTGTTGTATGACAGTCTGTTGTTGTATGACAGTCTGTTGTTGTATGACACTCTGTTGTTGTATGACAGTCTGTTGTTGTATGACAGTCTGTTGTTGTATGACAGTCTGTTGTTGTATGACACTCTGTTGTTGTATGACACTCTGTTGTTGTATGACAGTCTGTTGTTGTATGACAGTCTGTTGTTGTATGACAGTCTGTTGTTGTATGACAGTCTGTTGTTGTATGACAGTCTGTTGTTGTATGACAGTCTGTTGTTGTATGACAGTCTGTTGTTGTATGACAGTCTGTTGTTGTATGACAGTCTGTTGTTGTATGACAGTCTGTTGTTGTATGACAGTCTGTTGTTGTATGACAGTCTGTTGTTGTATGACAGTCTGTTGTTGTATGACAGTCTGTTGTTGTATGACAGTCTGTTGTTGTATGACAGTCTGTTGTTGTATGACAGTCTGTTGTTGTATGACAGTCTGTTGTTGTATGACAGTCTGTTGTTGTATGACAGTCTGTTGTTGTATGACAGTCTGTTGTTGTATGACAGTCTGTTGTTGTATGACAGTCTGTTGTTGTATGACAGTCTGTTGTTGTATGACAGTCTGTTGTTGTATGACAGTCTGTTGTTGTATGACAGTCTGTTGTTGTATGACAGTCTGTTGTTGTATGACAGTCTGTTGTTGTATGACAGTCTGTTGTTGTATGACAGTCTGTTGTTGTATGACAGTCTGTTGTTGTATGACAGTCTGTTGTTGTATGACAGTCTGTTGTTGTATGACAGTCTGTTGTTGTATGACAGTCTGTTGTTGTATGACAGTCTGTTGTTGTATGACAGTCTGTTGTTGTATGACAGTCTGTTGTTGTATGACAGTCTGTTGTTGTATGACAGTCTGTTGTTGTATGACAGTCTGTTGTTGTATGACAGTCTGTTGTTGTATGACAGTCTGTTGTTGTATGACAGTCTGTTGTTGTATGACAGTCTGTTGTTGTATGACAGTCTGTTGTTGTATGACAGTCTGTTGTTGTATGACAGTCTGTTGTTGTATGACAGTCTGTTGTTGTATGACAGTCTGTTGTTGTATGACAGTCTGTTGTTGTATGACAGTCTGTTGTTGTATGACAGTCTGTTGTTGTATGACAGTCTGTTGTTGTATGACAGTCTGTTGTTGTATGACAGTCTGTTGTTGTATGACAGTCTGTTGTTGTATGACAGTCTGTTGTTGTATGACAGTCTGTTGTTGTATGACAGTCTGTTGTTGTATGACAGTCTGTTGTTGTATGACAGTCTGTTGTTGTATGACAGTCTGTTGTTGTATGACAGTCTGTTGTTGTATGACAGTCTGTTGTTGTATGACAGTCTGTTGTTGTATGACAGTCTGTTGTTGTATGACAGTCTGTTGTTGTATGACAGTCTGTTGTTGTATGACAGTCTGTTGTTGTATGACAGTCTGTTGTTGTATGACAGTCTGTTGTTGTATGACAGTCTGTTGTTGTATGACAGTCTGTTGTTGTATGACAGTCTGTTGTTGTATGACAGTCTGTTGTTGTATGACAGTCTGTTGTTGTATGACAGTCTGTTGTTGTATGACAGTCTGTTGTTGTATGACAGTCTGTTGTTGTATGACAGTCTGTTGTTGTATGACAGTCTGTTGTTGTATGACAGTCTGTTGTTGTATGACAGTCTGTTGTTGTATGACAGTCTGTTGTTGTATGACAGTCTGTTGTTGTATGACAGTCTGTTGTTGTATGACAGTCTGTTGTTGTATGACAGTCTGTTGTTGTATGACAGTCTGTTGTTGTATGACAGTCTGTTGTTGTATGACAGTCTGTTGTTGTATGACAGTCTGTTGTTGTATGACAGTCTGTTGTTGTATGACAGTCTGTTGTTGTATGACAGTCTGTTGTTGTATGACAGTCTGTTGTTGTATGACAGTCTGTTGTTGTATGACAGTCTGTTGTTGTATGACAGTCTGTTGTTGTATGACAGTCTGTTGTTGTATGACAGTCTGTTGTTGTATGACAGTCTGTTGTTGTATGACAGTCTGTTGTTGTATGACAGTCTGTTGTTGTATGACAGTCTGTTGTTGTATGACAGTCTGTTGTTGTATGACAGTCTGTTGTTGTATGACAGTCTGTTGTTGTATGACAGTCTGTTGTTGTATGACAGTCTGTTGTTGTATGACAGTCTGTTGTTGTATGACAGTCTGTTGTTGTATGACAGTCTGTTGTTGTATGACAGTCTGTTGTTGTATGACAGTCTGTTGTTGTATGACAGTCTGTTGTTGTATGACAGTCTGTTGTTGTATGACAGTCTGTTGTTGTATGACAGTCTGTTGTTGTATGACAGTCTGTTGTTGTATGACAGTCTGTTGTTGTATGACAGTCTGTTGTTGTATGACAGTCTGTTGTTGTATGACAGTCTGTTGTTGTATGACAGTCTGTTGTTGTATGACAGTCTGTTGTTGTATGACAGTCTGTTGTTGTATGACAGTCTGTTGTTGTATGACAGTCTGTTGTTGTATGACAGTCTGTTGTTGTATGACAGTCTGTTGTTGTATGACAGTCTGTTGTTGTATGACAGTCTGTTGTTGTATGACAGTCTGTTGTTGTATGACAGTCTGTTGTTGTATGACAGTCTGTTGTTGTATGACAGTCTGTTGTTGTATGACAGTCTGTTGTTGTATGACAGTCTGTTGTTGTATGACAGTCTGTTGTTGTATGACAGTCTGTTGTTGTATGACAGTCTGTTGTTGTATGACAGTCTGTTGTTGTATGACAGTCTGTTGTTGTATGACAGTCTGTTGTTGTATGACAGTCTGTTGTTGTATGACAGTCTGTTGTTGTATGACAGTCTGTTGTTGTATGACAGTCTGTTGTTGTATGACAGTCTGTTGTTGTATGACAGTCTGTTGTTGTATGACAGTCTGTTGTTGTATGACAGTCTGTTGTTGTATGACAGTCTGTTGTTGTATGACAGTCTGTTGTTGTATGACAGTCTGTTGTTGTATGACAGTCTGTTGTTGTATGACAGTCTGTTGTTGTATGACAGTCTGTTGTTGTATGACAGTCTGATGTTGTATGACACTCTGTTGTTGTATGACAGTCTGTTGTTGTATGACAGTCTGATGAAGAGGATGCTGAGGGTTGTCTATAATGTTCTTCATTTTATGATGAATCCTTCTTTGTACAATCACCTCCAAAGGTTCTAGAGGAGTTCCCAGAACTGAACCAGCCTTCTTTATGAACTTGTTGATTTTTTTAAAAGTCACTTGCTCTGCTGCTGCTGGCACCCCAGCAGATGATGGCAGAAGAGACAGGACTCTCTACAACAGACTTATAGAAGATCGGTTGCATCTTGCTGGAAACACTGAAGGACTTCAGCTTCCTCAAGAAGTACAGTCTGCTCTGTCCCTTCTTGTAGACGCTTCACTGTTGCATCTCCAGTGCAGTCTGTTGTCCAGGTGAACCCCATGGTATTTATACTTCTCCACCAGCTCCACTTCTTCTCCCATGATGGAAATAGTGTTGGACTTGTTCCTGTTTCTCCTGAAATCTAAAATAATCTCCTTTGTTTTGTTCACATTCAAGATGAGATGATTGTTTCCACACCATGACACAAAGCAGTCCATCAGTTCCCTGTACTCAGCTTCTTGTCCATCTCTGATACACCCGATCACTGCAGTCATCTGCATATTTCTGCACATGACAGGACTCTGTTTTGTACTGGAAATCTGAGGTGTAAAGACTGAAAAGGAACATCTCTACACACTGCACCACCATGCTGCCTCCCTGGTAAAATAAAGGTTATTAAATAAATCAGCATTTTTTCTGGTCCCTAGATTTACACATTTCTCACATACACATTATGCACACTTAAATGGTAATGGTAAATGGAGCTTATTTATATAGCGCTTTCCAGCCCCTGTGAGGAGCCCCAAAGCGCTTTACAATACCAGCCATCCACCCATTCATTCAGACATTCATACACCGGTAGTGTGCACTTACATGCATGTATGTCCATTCAACATACTCCAACTGTTCAATCCTGAAGTTTGATCTCTCAGTCATTCTGTCAGGATTTTGGTTACTTAGCAACATCTCATCCTTCAGTCAACCAGCTGTCAGGGAGTCACTGCATACTGACATTTGGTTTCAGAGGCTAAATGATCTCTGAGCACTGAACTGAACAAAAAGTCTGCAGCCAGAAAGGAACTTCTGCTTGTTTTGGGCCAGCTGGCCTCAAATACGTATAAAATTCAAGGATTCAAGATTCTTTGTCATACATGTGGTACATGCGGTGGAATGACATTGTGTACACAGCGTCCCAGTTACATCCAACAAAAGTATAACATGGAAAAGAAAAACAGTAATAAGATCTAAGATATGAACTAAGAAAAAACATTTACTGAGCAATTTTTTAAAAATGAGCAGATAAGTGAAACTATCCCTAAATATGTTTGACCTTTTGTTAAATAAAAGTCACGTGAAATGTAAATGCTGTCTGATGTGAAAGTGGGGGTTTTACTTTTGAGAGAAATGAGCGAGTGCAACAATTACAGTAGGTGTGTAGCATAAATCAATTAGATTTACTTAAAGCCCCACTGACATGATTTTTTAATTTTCATAAAATTGCTCAAAATATATATCTTTTATCATTTAAATATGTTCATTTTTGCAAACAAAATGCTAAATCACTTTAATTTTGCTTTAAAAGTGATTTTGAACTTCAAGCCGTGTTTAATCATGGGAAATCCAATTACACACGAACGCACCATCTGTGATGTAACACTGGGCAGAGGGCTCTGGGGCCTCATGTATCAACCGTGCGTGCGCACAAAAACCGTGCGTACGTCACTATCCACGCAAAACCCCGTATGTATCAAAACTGAACTGAACGTGAATATGTGCGCATCCAAGTACATTTCCACGCCAGCTCCAGAGCAGGCGCACGCACGTTTCTGTGGTTTGTGTTCCTTTGGCGACACTTACAGGTGATTCTGGAAACTGTTCATGAAGGGGAAATAATGATTATTTCCACCCAAACACACATGATTAACAATTATTACATCCACATGGACGCAATCAGAATATAACCCGCAAAAAATATAATAAACAGAAAGACTGAATAGTACTGCACAGCTTAAATTCTTGTTTTCTGTTCATTTTTAGCTGTTTTAGCAGTTGAAGAACGTGATGCATGATGGGACAAGACGACATTCCTCTGGGTATATTTAAATGAAAACAACGTTTTACTTTATTTTAATTCATTCCAGATTTAAAGAACACAAGAAAACCATTTAAGAAAAAACCCACAAGAAGTCCTCTTTTTCCTTCATGTCATGTATTGTTTAATTTCATGTTGTTCATTCTAAATAGTTCTCTTGTGTTCTTTAAATCTGGAATGAATTTAAAAAAAAAAACGTTGTACCATGCGGGTTTCGAACTCATGAGGTTTGGGACGAAAGGCGGGCACGCTACCCACTGACCCATTTAGGCATGTTAGAATAGCTTGGTCAACTTTTTATTTAAAAGTGGACGGTTTGTTGTGCGCTGAGCGTGCCAGACAAAACCTTTTTCTGTGCTTCTCTACGTCACTCAGAAGTGTCTCCAGTTCACAATCCGTGAAGTTCCTCTTTTTTCCACGTTTCCACATGATTTGCAATAGAGCAAAGACGACATTCCTAACGTGCAGGGCAAATTTAAATGAATTTGCATATTTATATGGAGGCGTGTCAAAGGCGGAGTCGGCCACTCTCTCATGTGCGCTCAACTCCACGTTGATTGTGATGTACAAAAGCAATGTGCGTGGATACCGGCGTATGCACAGTTTGATACATCTGGATTTTTTGTGCGTAGGCAGATTTCTGGATTTGACCGTGCGGCACTTTTCAGTAAGAAATCCACGCAAGTCTTTGTACATGAGGCCCCTGGTCTCTTTAATAGCGGACCATTTAAAACCCGACGAATTTATCAATCTATGTGAAGATTTGAGCTATTTGTCTTCATTTTGGGAAGCAGAAAATAGTTTGGGTGATGGAACAAGAAACAACAGGATCTAATTTAGGTCTGATGCTGTATCAGACTTACCTTCATGTCGAGCTGCTCATACCTGCGCACTGTGACAAGCCCAGAGCTCTGCCCGGTGTGACATCACAGATGGTGCGTTCGGGTGTAATCAGATTTCCCATGATTAAACACGGCTTGAAGTTCAAAATCACTTTTAAAGCAAAATTAAAGTGATTTATCATTTTGTTTGCATAAAGGAACATATTTAAATGATAAAATATATAAATATTTTGAGCAATTTTATGAATAGTAAAAAAAATCATGTCGGTGGACCTTTAAGGACAGTTAAACAATAGTTTTAACAACTATTGTGATTTTTGTTAACCCTTTCTTGAGTAAGAAAACAGTAAAATAAACTTTGGTGTATGAAGAAGACTCATCAATGTAAATAATGAAACTTCTTCATACACTAGAGGTAGTAATGGAGTGCCTCAGGGCTTAGTGCTTGGACCAATAGGCCTACTCTTTATCTTATACTGTATATGCTTCCATTAGGTAAAGTTATTAAACAGCATGGAATACATTTTCATTGTTATGCTGATGTTACAGTTATGTTTGTCCATGAAACCCAATGGATAATCAGTTACTTAAAGACATAAAACCTGGATGACACTTAATTTTCTGCTTTTAAACTCGGACAAGCCTGAGGTTTTAGTTTTTGGAACTGAGCATCTTAGCAATAATTTTTTCAGTCTTCTGCCCTCCTTAGATTACATTAATCTGGCCTCCAGCTCTAATGTTAAAAATGTTGGTGTTATTTTTGATCAGGACATGTCTTTTATCTGGGCAGCACGGTGGCACAACTGGTAGAGCTGCTGCCTCTCAGCGAGCAGGTTGCCCTGGTTCAAATCCGGGTCCGGGATCTTTCTGGGTGGAGTTTGCATGTTCTCTCCGTGCATGCGTGGGTTTCCTCCAGGTACTCCAGTTTCCTCCCACAGACCAAAAACATGCATGTTAGTCTGATTGGTAACTCTAAATTGTCTCTAGGTGTGAGTGAGAGAGTGAATGGTTGTTTGTCTATATGTGGCCCTGTGATGGACTTGCGCCCAGTCCAGGGTGTACCCCGCCCCTCGCACAGTGATTGCTGGACATGGGCACCGGCAACCCCCGTGACTCAAAAATGGAAGAAGTGGGTAAAAGATTATGGATGGATGGATGTCTTTTATGCCCCATATTAAAAATGTTACTAGATCCGCCTTCTTCCAGCTGCTTAATATCACAAAAATTAGAACTATCTTATCTACAAAATGATGCAGAAAAACGGGTTCATGCATTTGTCACGTCTAGACTGGACTATTGCAATTGTTTGTTAACTGGGTGTCCACATACTTCTTTAAAACATCTTCAGTTGATCCAAAACGCTGCTGCCAGAGTCTTAACTGGAGTTAGTAGGAGAAATAATTCCTCTCCAGTTTTAGTTTCTCTCCATTGGTTCCCTGTCAAATCCAGAATAGAATTCAAAATCTTACTTCTAACCTACAAAGTCCTCAACAACCTAGCTCCAACTTATACAGTATTTGATATCTTATTGCTCAATATTTTCCTAACAGAGCACTTTGCTCTCAGACTGGAGGTTGACTTGTGGTTCCTATAGTTTCCAAAAGCAAATTGGGAGGAAGATCTTCCAGTTATCAGGCTCCTCTCTTGTGGAGCCAACTTCCAGTTTCTGTCCATGAGGCTGACACATTGTCCAGTTTTAAGACTGGGCTTAAGACTTTCCTATTTGATAAAGTCTTAGGGTCGGCTTGGGTTTCTTGAGCTCTCCCTTAGTTATGCTGCTATAGGCTTAGACTGCTGGAGGACAAACTGACCACATTTCCTCACTCTGCTGCTGCATTTACTTGCTCTACTGTTTGTATTTGTAATTAATTCTATCCTTAAAGCTGCAGTCTGCAGTTCTGTAGTGCAGTTTGTAAGTTGTCTAAAAATATATATTTAATATATTTCTTCACTCTGTCACTATCTCCTGACAGACTGATGTTAGACAAAGTAATCAAGCACTTTGAGATTTTTATTAATGAAAAGTGTGGTATAAATGGAATTCAGTATTATTATTATTATTATAATCTCTAAAAAAAAACTATAGTCCCCTTGCTTCTCCAGGTGGTAAATAAGAATTTTAAAAAAAAACCACAGTGACCCGCCGTTAACTAGCCAATAAAAACAGAGTTTTTAACCAGCCAATAAAAACAGAGCTTCTCACTTCTCACGCTCCTAACCCCGCCCCCGTTCCCAGCCCGCAGCGGCCACGCAGGTTCTCGTTGAAATAATTGCAAAGCGATGCAAAACTGTTTTGTATGTGACACAAATGTATTAAATTCCCCTTCTTCATCCCTGATCTGAACTTTTCTTTTGTTTTTTTGCCAAAAGTCAAGTGATCGCTTCATCCTCCACAGCTGAGTCCATGAATGAATTGAGGAAATGAATGAATTTGTCACGAGCGAATTAAACTCGGGTTCAACAAATCTGCAGATTTCATGGTGCTCTGGTGTGCTGGACCAGCACTCCCTGTTTTTATTTTATTTTTTAGAACGTTTTATTAACATATAATCACAGAACTTCGCAGCTGCTGACAGGTCATGTAGTGGAGGCGGAGCATTCGGAAGCAGAGCTGAATTTCACCGACAGCAAGAGCGAGCAGAGCCATATGGCTCTGAGTGGGGAGGGACCAGAATGCTTTCCCAGATGAAAATTTTCCTAAGTGCTGCGTTCTACCAAAAAATGCAGACGGAACCTTTAACATACGTTTTTTTTGTTGTCTTTCTTCCAATAGAAACTACATCTGGACCTGCCATTCTGTTTGTTTGTTCCTATTTCCTGTCCTCTCAAAACCAGCCGGTCGAAGCAGATGGCCGCTCACCCTGAGTCTGGTTCTGCTGGAGGTTTCTTCCTGTTAAAAGGGAGTTTTTCCTTTCCACTGTTGCCTTTGTGCTTGCTCAGGATGAGAGACTGCAACAAAATGAAGATTCAACACAGTCTGCTGGCTTCTTAAAAGATACATGACTTTTACCAACTGGCTTTTTTATGTACGATGGCAATCATAAAATGTCCTGTCTGTGTTTGTTTGCTAAATATTTCATGTATCACTGGACATATTTTTAATGAAACTATTGGAAAGTAATTGCAAGATGTACTGTATGGCCTACAATGCAAGACATGAGCAAGAGAAACCTTCAACAGCCGTTCTCATTATTGAGGAGCTATACAGTGAACTGTTAAAGAAACTGCCTGTTGACTATGAGCGATAGAAAATTGGGAAACGTACTGTACCGGATACAGCTATAAACTACCCAGCAAAGACCAGAAATACCAACAGTTTTTTTTTCCCTCGTTCCTTAAATGGCTTTAAAAAACTGAATATTGACATCTGCTATCCCACACACACACAGCCCAGAAGGACAGATGTCTGTTCGTTTTCCATGAAACCTGGCTCCGCGTGAACATAGCTGACTCAGTAATCCATGTGTACAGGCTAGCATTTTTCAATCCTAACACAGACAAAGAAGCTAGAAGAAATGGTAATTTAATGACACAAGTAGACCAGTACAACAGTACCATACAGCCTGTGGATTCAGGCTCGTGTAAAAACACAACAGAAAAGTCAGCAAGTCCCTTTGCTAGCCTGAGAGATGCTCGACTGTGACTGATGCTTGGTTTAATTTTCTTCCTGCTAGAACAAAATATTGCTTTGTTAAAACATATGGACAACATGATTTTTCTATATATTTCTGGAATGACATATAAAAATTCCTTTCTCTAAAGGACTAACTTATTTCAGCTTGAATCAGTTCAAGCACTTTGCAAGTATGTGATCTGAAACAGTAACTTAAAAGAATAAAAAGGACTAGCTCCACTTCAAAGCACACAACATATGGTTCTCTAAGACAATTGGCCGTTACTGCCAAAATGATAAAACTGCACGTCAATGAAAAGGATTTCTGTCTTTGTTTTTCTTCCTTTTTTTAGTTGCTTGGACACCAGTACTGAATGACCAGCCAGTGTTTTACTCACACTTTACTTTTTTAGCATCTCATTTATTTTCTCTGTTTGTCGATTTGAATCCTTGTCTTACTCTGTGATTTCTCCTACCTTTTGCATTCGGGCATGTTCCTTTGTGTCAGAGCTGATGACAGTGTCAACTTTATGTGGATTGAGATGCTTAGCATCATTCATGGGGGCATATGGGCCGTGGGTGGAGGACAGAGAGGGTGTGTGAACCAGGGCCAGACTGGTCCTGGTGGGAGGTAGAAATGTGTTTATGGTGTTATCTTCATTCCTGATCTGGTTAATTAACATCATTTGTCAAACAAACATTTTTGTAAAGATGTCACCTCAGACATTTTTTCCCAGCTGCACTATATCACGCTAGTTTTTTTCTCTTTAATTTGTATTTTTGCTATTGCTGGATTGTTCTGGAATAAAAAAGAGATTCCCAGAACAGACCAAGGAGTAGTTGTTTTACAAAGCTTTGGAGAGCAGTCCTCAATGACTATAGACCTGTTGCCCTGACATCCCACATCATGAAGGTCCTAGAGTAGGGGTGTCAAACTCATTTTGATCTGGGAGCTGCATACAGCTTAATCTGATCTCAAGTGGGCCAGACCAGTAAACTCATTCCAAAATTACATAGAACGAACAGTAAGTCCACTTTTTTCATTGTATTAGCGCAAAGAAGAAATTATAAAAATCTTTACATTAAATTAATTGTCCTTTTACACTTTTACTCAGTTTAACATTTATTTAAGACTTAAAACACATAAAAACAGATCACAGTGATTGCACAACGTTTTAAAACTTTAGTCAACAAACAGTTTTATAGGAAGAAGTCCATTTTTCTTGAAAAATCCGACACTCTGTGTCCACTTTTCTCTTTTTTGACAAGGACATTCCGCTGATTAGGGTGCCCAACTGTCCGTTCCAAGAGAAAAAGCAGGTAAAGCCATAGATATCACATATATAAACATGGGTAAAGCGATTGAACTGACTAAAACACAGCGCCTCTAGCGGACAACATAGGAACTGCAGATTTTTTATTTTTTATTTTTCCCATTTATAGATGGCCTCCCTTCACACCTTATGGCCATCCTCTCACTCCAATATGTATTTTTTTTTAGAGAGAGAAAGAAAGAAAGACAACAGAACAACAATTATCCACAAAAAGAGCACAAGGCAAACACATCAAACCTCCGTCCACAATCCTGCAAAGCACATGACAGAACACAGCAACGAAACATACAAGCATAAAGACTAATAATATTCATGACCTTGCAGTAGAATTCTATAAATACACATACCCATACCTACAAATATATATACAGTATACATACATATACATTTATATTCATTCATATACCCATCTACATATCTGCATATATCTACATATACATCCCTGCATCCAATTGTGTGTGGTTGTGAGCATGCATAAGTGAATAAGGTTCCTCCAATAGAACATTTAGTAGCGACTGTGAAGCATCAGAGATCCGTCCCCCCAAAGCCCGAGACAGACGAAGGGGCGATCAAAGCCCAAGACCCCAGGAAGGACCCCGAGCCCAGAGTCCCCAGGACCACCCGAACAGGACGAGCCACTCGTCCACTCCCCAGATCCGACCAAGGGGAAGAACCGGACGAACCCCACCAGCGACCTGCAGATTTTATTTTAACACAAGCCAGTCAGATCTGCTTTGTCAGAAACTCCAGAAGACTCAGGTGGAGGCCTCAACAATCACCTGGATCAAAGACTACCTGACAAACAGACCACAGATTGTTAGACTGAAGGGTTGTGTGTCTTACCAGGTGGTCAGTAGCTCAGGAGCACCACAGGGGACTGTTCTCGCACCATTCCTTTTCGGTCTGTACACCTCAGATTTCCAGTACTAAACAGAGTCCTGTCATGTGCAGAAATATTCAGATGACTCTGCAGTGGTCGGGTGTATCAGAGATGGACAAGAAGCTGAGTACAGAGAACTGGTGGACCACTTTGTGTCATGGTGTGGAAACAATCATCTAATCTTGAATGTAAACAAAACAAAGGAGATGATTGTAGAGTTCAGGAGAAACAGGGACAGGTCCAACACTATTTCCGTCATGGGAGAAGAAGTGGAGCTGGTGGAGAAGTATAAATATTTAGGGGTTCACCTGGACAACAGACTGGAATGGAGATGCAACAGTGAAGCGTCTACAAGAAGGGACAGAGCAGACTGTACTTCTTGAGGAAGCTGAAGTCCTTCAGTGTTTCCAGCAAGATGCTGCAGATCTTCTATAAGTCTGTTGTAGAGAGTCCTGTCTTCTGCCATCATCTGCTGGGGTAGCAGCACCAGAGCAAGTGACTTCAAAAAGATCAACAAGGTCATAAAGAAGGCTGGCTCAGTTCTGGGGACTCCTCTAGAACCTTTGGAGATGATTGTACAAAGAAGGATTCATCATAAATGAAGAACATTATAGACAACCCTCAGCATCTTCTTCATTAGACTGTCATACAACAACAGACTGTCATACAACAACAGACTGTCATACAACAGAGTGTCTTCATTCAGAGGCTTCTTCAGATCCGCTGTAAGACAAACACTACAAGATCCTTCCTGTCCACAGCCATCATTATCTAGAACAGGGGTCTGCAACCTTTAGGATCAAAAGAGCCATTTCTGCCCAAATGTGTCCAGAGCTGCAAAACTCACTGCAGTTGTCATTATCAACTGGTGGCCCATGGCCCACTTTAAGCTTGTTAGAGGGAGGTTTTCTGGCCAGCAGGCGTTAAGTTATTAAACTAAAAACATCTAATGATTGTTAACATTTATTGATATTTTTCCATTTTGAGACAAAAGAAAAGACTGTATTCCATCCATCCATCCATTATCTTTACTTGCTTTTTACTTTCTGGGTTGTGGGGGATCACTGGTGCTCATATCCAGGTTGCAAGTCTATCACAGAAGGCTGGATTCTTGTAAAAGAATATATATACATATACATACATACACAGTATATATATACATACATACACAGTATATATATACATACATACACAGTATATATATATACACATACATACACAGTATATATATATATATATATATA
>JBBPBX010001850.1:46242-60033 GCA_038048925.1 Garcialebias charrua | reverse complement strand
AATAAATGGGGTTCTCTCTATTATTCACTTTAATAGCAGAAGTATAAATGCTAATATATCCAAAATAACAGATTACTTAAAACAGTTAAATAGAACTTTTACGATAATAGCACTGTCAGAGACATGGCTTAATGATGAAAACACAAATAATATTCACATCGAAGGGTATGAATTATTTCATATGAACAGAAATAATAAAAGAGGTGGTGGAGTCGCTCTATTTGTTAATAATGAAATCAAATGTAAATTAAACAGTGAAATGTCAACAATAGTTGATAATATTATGGAAATGATAACAATAGAAATAATAAACAAAAACGATAAAAACATAATAATAAGTTGTGTATATAGATCACCAGGATCAAATATAGAAATATTCACTGATAAAATCTTGGAGCTATTGGAGAAGAGTTTTAATAAAAAAGTTTTTTTGTGTGGAGACTTTAACATTGATATGGGAAATAAAACAGATTCAAATAACACCAGTATATTTATAAACTCAATGTACAGTTTAAATATGTATCCGTTGATATCAAAGCCAACAAGAATTACAACTCATAGTGCCACAATAATTGATAATATTTTCACAAATATAACAAACGGAGAGGTGATAGGTGGTTAGACCGACTTAAGTGATCATTTACCAGTTTTCAAAATCTATAAAAAGGATCAAAGCATCACAAAAGCAGTTACAAAGAAGAAAAAGATCATAAACACATCAAAAAAAGTTTTGGAAAAATTGAAAGAGGATTGAAGAGTCCTGAACTCTTATAGACGTGCTCCAAGGAGAGAGAGAGTATTTATATAAAAAAGAATTTATTATGACAGGCATAAGGGTTACAATTTAATCAGAGTACAGACATAAAATACATTTATATGCATATAAATGGGAGCAGAAATACAGAACCTTCCTCCGCGGTGTTCCCTCAAAAGTGCTCGCCCCGCTGATAGTGTGTTCTTCTGATATGTGCATCTTGTCGTGTTCCAATTGGATGTTTCAAGATTAGACTAGCTGCTTCTAGCTCGTTACCATGGTGTTCAAGGTTGCTGCACTGACCTAGTCTTGTGCAGTTTGAAAACTCTTAGTTTGCTGTGTTATTAGTAGAATTTTAGCAGACTGTGGGCAACTACACTAATTGATAGGTAATGATTCCTAGCTGTGTGTGTGTGTCATTAATCTAATATGTAAATTTGTCTCTATATGTGAGCTCTAATATGTATGAAGATTCAATTAATGTTGTGTTCTCTTAAAGTTATCATTAGTGTCATATGTTGTTTCACAGAGTGTATCTGTAATGTTACGTGTCAACCCGAAGTAGTAAATGTATTACCTGCACTGGATGAAAAGAAACTACAGTACATGTACTTGATTTAGTTTATGGTTATATGAACATTTGGGCTCCTAAGCTGAATGAAATAGTAAACCATGTAATTCGTGTTTGTCTAAAGTCCAGAGAGAATAGTTTAATCAAAGAGTAACATTTCCTGAGCATATGAAATCAGTAAAAGGTGTATAAAACAGTGTCATAACCCTTCAGGATCTAGATAAAAAAGACTGGAATGAATAATAAACTTAATAATAATAAACGTTATTTGTATAGCACCTTCCTACAATGCCTTGCATTGACCAAGGTGCTTAACAGGATAAAAAGATGAATAAACTGGAACAATAAATCAATGAAAATAGAATAAGAAACAACAGCAATAAAAGAAGGCAATGGAAATAAAAATGCTACATACTAAAATACCAAAAGTAATAAAAGTTACACACTGAAAGCTTTTTTGAACAAGTGGAAATAAAAAGGCAATGGAAATAAAAAATGCTACATACTAAAATACCAAAAGTAATAAAAGTTACACACTGAAAGCTTTTTTGAACAAGTGGGTCTTCAGTCTGGTTTTGAACAGAGTCAGATCAGAGGTGGCACGCAGCTCAAGGGGGAGGCTGTTCCAGGCTTTTGGGCCGGCAACAGAAAAGGACCGGTCTCCCCATTGCTTGTACCTTGAGCGAGGCACCTCCAGCAGGTGTTGACTGGCAGATCGAAAGGAATGAAGTGTATGTTGATGATGCGAACAGAGCATATGATGAGTTTTGATGAGTTGAATATCTTGGAAGCTCTGTATGAAAAGAATTGTGTGCAAACCAATCCTACAAAGAGAAATATCGTTGATCAACCATGGATGACAAAAGGGTTAAGAAATGCTTGTAAAAAAAGATTTGTATTCATGTTTCTTGAGATTGCGAACTCAGAACGCTGAAGAAAAATATAAAAAGTATAAAAATAAATTATTAGGGATTATAAGGAAACATAAGAAAAAACAAAAACTGGTATTTCAAAATATTTTGTAAAAGACAAAGATGAAGTTCACGATGAAAATGAAATTGTAAATGGTTTTAATCAATATTTTGTGAATGTTGGATCAAGCCTTGCAGCTAAAATACCAAAAGTAGATAATAATGTGAGCCATTCAATTACAGGTTGTGCAAACAGTATTTTTCTAAATGGAACTAACAAAGAGGAAATAATGAATGTAGTAAAAAATCTTACAGACAAGAGATCAAAAGACTGGGTGGACATGGATATGATGTTTGTAAAGGACATAATGAGCCATGTTATTGAGCCGTTTACATACATATGTAATTTATCATTTTCAACAGGAATATTTCCAGATAATATGAAAGTAGCTAAGGTAGTTCCTCTTTTTAAAAATGGTGATAAATGTGTGTTCAACAATTATAGACCTATATCCTTGTTACCACAGTTTTCAAAAATTCTTGAAAAACTATTTGTGAACAGACTAGATCAATTTATAGATAAACAAAATATTCTAAGCAACAGTCAGTATGGGTTTAGAGCAAAAAACTCTACATCAATGGCTCTCATGGAATTAATGGAACAAATAACTACTGCTGTCGATCAAAAACAATATTGTGTCAGTATTTTTGTTGATTTAAAAAAAGCATTCGATACTATTGATCACACCATTCTCCTTGAAAAATTGAACAAATATGGTATTAGAGGACCAGCATTACAGTGGGTATCTAGCTACTTAAAAGATAGGAGTGTTACGACCGCATGAGGGCCAAAACATACTTAAAGGACACTGGACACAAAAAAAGGTTTAAATGATATTTATTTAACTAAAACTAAGAGTCTCCAGGCGGTCAGGGTCCTCTCAGGCTTCTCCCACCCGTCTGGAGTGCCTTCTCCTGCTCAGCGTCCTTAAAGAAACAAAAAAATAATTAAAAAGAGAAAGTTCAAAGGATTGAAGGACAAGTGGGTGCGGCGGAAAAGAACAAAACGCCACCCAGGTCGACCCAATCCTGTACAGGACCGCCAAATCTTCCCAGGCGACGATCTACCTAGCCAAAAATACATCTAAAATAAAAGAAGCGATAGAACTGAACTACCGTCACCCACACAGTCAAAAGTATCAAATAAATGGAGAAAAAGATGAGGAAACAGTCTCTCACGCTGTTTCACTTTAGCTGTCCCCCTCCTGGGCAGCAGCTCAGACGCTTCCCTTCAGCATCTGACAAAAAAGAAGAGTCAACCAGAGTACAGCAGTCCAAAACCACACTCTATTTAAGCTAGAGTCACACAAACTCTCAAAGAGCTTAAATACTCACAACTCTTGCTTTTAGCAACTAGTCCTGAAACCAGTGCCAGGCCTTAAGGGCCTATTTCAGCTCCAACAGGAGCAAACAACAACAATCTGAGAGGGTGGAGATCTCTCAGAATTGTTAGGTTACCTGACAGTGTCCTCAGCAGTTCCAGTGAACCCTCAGCTGAGTTTCACACCATCCAGAAGACTTCAATAAGCCACCACTCGTTCCTCAAGCCAGTCTTGGTACAACGAGTCTCCACCCTGCACCAAACACAGCATGTCAGCTTTATAGGCTGGACCTGCAGGTGAACAGCAGCTCTGCCCAATCAAGCCTGATTTGAGTGAGAAGAGAAAAAAAAGGTGAGTTCTTCATTGAACCAGCAGGCTGCAGCAGTTTGCAGCCATGATAAATACAAACAAGAATGTTTAAACTTTTACATCCCCCAGGGTGCATAACAAGGAGACAATTTGTACAAATAAATGATGTAAGATCTGACCTCTGTAAATCACATGTGGAGTTCCCCAAGGCTCTGTACTTGGACCAAAGCTATTTATTTTATATGTGAATGACTTGGTAAATGTGTCAGGACTCCTTAAATGTGTACTTTTTGCTGATGATACCACTTTTTTCTGTTTAGGTGAAGATGTAGAACAAATGTTGGAATTGATAAAGACAGAATTTGTAAAAATACAAACTTGGTTTAAAATCAATAAATTATCATTAAATCTAGAAAAAACTAATTATATGATATTCAGTAATAAAAAGAAAACTGTTGATGTTCCACTCAAAATTGAAGGTGTTGAGATTTGTAGAGTGAGTGAGGTGAAGTTTTTGGGTGTTATCATTGATGACAAACTGACATGGAAACAACACATAAATTCTGTAAGAATAAAAATAGCTAAATCGATTGCAGTACTGTACAAAGTCAGAGACCTATTGAATGATAAAGCTCTGTATTTGTTGTATAACACAATCATTGTTCCACACTTAATCTATTGTATTGATGTTTGGGGGAAAGCGTGTAAAACAATCACAAAGCCTATTTTTGTATTACAGAAATTATCACTAGAAAACATTACCGTCATCCATCAGTACATTATTTTATCAACTGAAGTTATTGAAGTTCCATGATTTGGTAGATTATAATATTTTATCAGTTATGTATAGGGCTCAGAATAACGCATTACCTTTAAATATCCAAATGCATTTTGTTAAAAGACAAAGTTGTTATAACCTTAAGGGAACAGAGATGTTTATAAAACCACAATTCAGAACTAGTTTGAAGGGACGTTCTACCTCAATCCAGGGAATTAGATTATGGAATGGCTTGGAGAATGAAGTTAAAAATGCCAAGTCAATGTTTACATTTAAGAAAATGATCAAAATGAATTTGTTAAAAAAATATATAAAATGACGTATTGTGTATTGTATTAGTTAGAAAATTAGAAAGAGTAAGTAATTTTGTACTGTTGGTGGAAGATTATTATTGTTTAATCTGATTAGAAAGAGTAAGTCATTTTGTACTGTTGGTGGAAGATTATTATTGTTTAATCTGATTGTTTGAAAAAAGGGGCAGATATAATAAGATTTATTCTTCTTTCTGCTACCTTTCATTTTTTTATATTTTGTACATTATCATTTATGGGATTGTCTTGTATTGTGTTTCTTTTGTAAAAAAATGAACAAATTTAATAAACATATATATATATATTATAAAACAAACAATGAACAGTTCAGGCTTATGTGTTGTTTTTTTTAATTGTGGAGAAATTGAGTATCCTACTTTAAAAAAGAAAAAAAGCATAAAGTTAAAGGAGTATAATTTACTCTGTGTGTTTGTACTAGTGTCCACATATTTGCAAAGGAAATGACAGAAAAACAGCTAAAACTAGTCATTTTTTGTTGTGGGTACAACATCCTATAAAATTCAGTTTTATGTTAATTTTGGTCAAAGCTTGAAAGAGCCGCTGCGGAGGGACCAAAGAGCCACAGGCTGCAGACCCCTGATCTAGAACAACTATTTAATGGAACCAGGATGATGAGTTACAACATTTAATTTACCTCTGGTATGTTTTTTATTTGAATTTTTGAATTTGAATACACAATATTAAAATCAAAAATGAAAAATTAATCATGACCACAGAGACATATGCAGCGTTCCAATGTTGCCATGGAAATGTGTAGACAAAAACTCAACCTTAGTCTTTAAAGAGTTTTAATGAGCTCATTTTGCTGGTGAAAAATGCTGAGAAATTGTCTATGTGCATAAAATCTGGGTGTAGCTTCATCATTTTAAATATGGTTTAGATTAGAACAAGGTTTAAAATAATTTAAAATGGCTTTTTGTGGTCATGGAATAATTACCACTAATCTGTTGCCATTTTACAAGAAGTCCTGCATAGTACAGTATAATAAATAAATCCTCAGGCAGGAGGTCAA
Organism: Garcialebias charrua; assembly: GCA_038048925.1. Taxonomy (NCBI): domain Eukaryota; kingdom Metazoa; phylum Chordata; class Actinopteri; order Cyprinodontiformes; family Rivulidae; genus Garcialebias; species Garcialebias charrua. The sequence continues at coordinate 53,984 of JBBPBX010001850.1, read as the reverse complement.
GGAGCATTAAGTGTAGAACTTTTTACAGTTTTTCTTTTACAGTTTATATCAAGAAAGAGGTTCAATGCATAAACAACTGGACTTTATTTGTAACAGAAGACGTTTCGCTTCCCATCCGGGGAGCTTTCTCAATTCAAAGAGCAGAGTTTGGTAGTAATGCTTTAAAGGCTGTGAGAAGACACACACATACCCACCTATCAAAGTCAAAGTCAAAGTCAACTTTATTGTCAGATCTGCAATATGTACTGTACAGGACATACACAGGACCGAAATTGCGTTTCTCTCAGTCCCTCGGTGCAACAGTAAACATCTAAACATTGAAACACTGAAACATATAATAATTGACATAAGCATAAAATAGTAAAACTAACACTGTCCTGAGTTTTTTGCATAGTGGAATAAGAGTATGAAAATTTACACCAACTCTAAAACTAAAACATTAAACATTTAATGAACATAATACTGTCCTGAGTTTTTGCATACTAGTATAAAAAAAAGAGTATAAAAAGTATAACTAAAATAAACTAAAGGTTTCTAGCATTGACATTTGCAAAGTGGCAAAGCAGCGTATGAGTTAATGTACACAGTATATGTATGAGGTAGTAGTTGATGTTGTTATAGAGGCAAAAAGTGGCATATGCAGTAAGGCACATTGGGCATCCCTAAATAAGACCGTTCAGAGCACACTGTATATGTATCAGCAGTGGTGTAGATATTAGAGTAGTGTAAATGTAAACAGTAGTAATTACATGTAAGCAGTAGTAATAAAAGTAAACAGTATTAATAAATGTAAACAGAGAATGTAAACAGTATTATGATTATAGGCAGTGATGTAATACAAACATTAGTGCAAGTATGAGAAGTAGTGCAAACTGTATGAGCACATGACCGAGAGTTTAGTGAATAACCCGTTTGATGACACAGAGTCCAGTGTTAAAATCTTTGTGTTGTGTGGTAATGTGTGAGAAAGTTTTAGTGTTAAGGCAGTTCAAATGGGAGGGGGGGCAGAGCAGGCAGAGTGTTTAGCATCCTGACTGCCTGATGAACAGAGCTGTCTCTCAGTCTGCTGGTTCGAGCCTGGAGACTCCTCAGTCTCCTCCCTGATGGCAGCAGTCTAAAGCGGCTGTGTAGTGGGTGTGTGGGATCACCTGCCATGCGGTGGGCTTTCCGAGTGAGGCGTTTGCTGTGTAAGTCCTGCAGTGAGGGGAAGGAGGTGCCGACTATCTTCTCAGCTGCTCTCACAATGCGCTGGAGGCTCTTGCGGCAGGATGCAGTACATGCACCAAACCACACAGTGATGCAGCTGGTCAGGACACTTTCTATGGCACCTCTGTAGAAGGTGCTCATGATGGGGGTTGAAGCTCCAGCCCTTTTCAGCTTGCGGAGAAAGTAGAGACGCTGGTGAGCCTTCTTTGCCAGTGCTGCAGTGTTCCTGCTCCAGGACGTAATGTCCTATGTAAATTGAAGGCTGAGATAACCCACACACATATGTAAATTGACAAATCATACCTCACACCCGTGTAGCTTTCTCAATTCAAAGTGCATCGTGTGGAAGTAAGGCTCTTTTTAAAAGCTGACAGAATACACACACATCCTACTGTATGTAAATTGACAAATCACACCTCACACCTTAATAGCAGGAGCCTCTCAAAGTCTTTGTTAGTCTAATTCACAAACGAGGCTCCTCCGTTCCCATCAGGTGTGAGACGCCTGGGAATCAGCCCCAGGGCTGCACTATATGTTTTAGAAAGTTGGAACCTGAGGCCTCCTCCTCTGTTGTCCAGTTCCAGTCCAGTTGTTTCTGTATTGAACGCCTTTTTTGATTTTATCATGTCCTGGATGACTTATGCTGGATCCTCAAACGCTTTTCGCGCAGCCGAAGCAGCCACTTTACATTGAAAGTCTATGTGGCCGGGCATCTTGGAGCAGCGGGACGTGACGCGGCGCGTCTTCAGCATTTAAAACAGCGCAGCAGCACCCGGCAGTCCCTTTCCACGCACGCGCGCGTCCGCAGCAGCAGAGCAGCCGAGCAGCAGAAGCAAGAATATTCTTGCTTCTGCTGCTCGCTGCGTCGCAGCAACCAATCAGGAGCAGAGGTGTCAAGTAACGAAGTATAAATACTTCGTTACTTTACTTAAGTACAAATTTTAGTTATCTATACTTTAGTAAAGTAATTATTTTTCAGCCTACTTTCTACTTCTACTTCTTACATTTTCACGCAATTACTGGTACTTTCTACTCCTTACTTTTTAAAAATAGCCTCGTTACTTTTCTTTCATTTTGCCGTTTTTTTTTTTGTAGAATATAGATATTCACGCAGGACTTTCCAAAAATTGAACATAATATCCGCTTCAGCAGCCGTCGTCACTCACCAGTGTTGCCAGATTGGGCGGTTCACCGCGATTTTCCTTCTGACTTTTGCGGGTAAAGAGTGCTTTGGGTGGGTGGGACTCTATCTGGCAACACCGGTCACACCGGTGTTTACGTGTGTCTTTACATCCGGGGCAGCGTCGGCAGCGCTGGGACCCTCCATCAATGTAGAGGCGTCTGCGGGACTGTAATCAGTAGTTGGGGCGTCTTCTATAGCAACTTCATCCGGCGAAGCCATGCTGTCCGTGACGCTGACTGGCTAGGGGCTCTGCTAGCGCTAGCATTAGCGTCTCGCGAGACAACGTTACCTCTCAACGAGAGATATCGCGGGAGTTTAATATCGCGAGATCTCGTACAACGTTACATGCCTAATATTGAGGTAAGCTGAAAGATTTTTTTTTTTTTTATCAGTTGATTACTGACTTCTAGTGACCTAGTAACATACTAATGTTGTATAATAAATATAAACGTGAAAGACAACAAAACCAGGAGAACCCTTGACCAATTTGTTCTGCACCGGGCAACACCAGAGGCAGATATGGTATGTAAAAAAAAAAACTGCCATCAGTTCTGTCCAGAAGTGGTTTGACTTCTCAGAGGAAAACTGGCTCTTTCACCTTCAGCCCCTCTCTCTGGCATCTGGAAAAATATCCTTTGAGGAAGTGGAGAAGATCACTGAAAGTCTTCACCTGGTTGGCAGGTAAAAATTCAATAATTTCCAGTGTAGTGGTGAACCATGTTTAATTATTGATAGTTATAAACAAAAGTGTACAATCGGTCTTTTGCACGTGACGTCACGGCTCGTGTCACGTGGGTACCGGGCGCCATCTTCTGGGGATACTGGCGTCGTGTGCCTTACTGATAGTAGCTTAGATCAGAGTTAGCTTTGCATTTTAATTCAAAAATGGCTCATTGGTGTTGCATCAAAGGCTGTTCTAGTAAAACAGGACACTCTGGCATAAGGTTTTTCTGTTTTCCTGCCTATAGAAAAGACCGTGGACAGCAAATGGAAGATCTAAGCAGGAGACGCAGGCTGGCCTGGGTTGCAGCTGTCAGGCGGAAGGACATCACATTCAACCAGATATCAGTGAACAGGCATGTTTGTTCACTGCATTTTCATAAAGGTAAGCTGATTGTTTGTTTATTTTATGCTTTGTTTCTCTATTCTGTAATGCTGCAGTTAGCTAAGTATCCTCCTTTTCACCTCAACCTTAGTCACCAATGACACCCAGTGTTGAACACAACAAGTACTTTTTTTCAGGCTTTATATAGAATATAATAATAATATAAAACAAAGTACTTTATTTATATTCTATTTATAAAATACAGTACTTATATGAACAAATAATGAACCAAAGTAAAGTTTATTTATATAGCACATTTGACAGATATAAAATTAAAAAGTGCTTTCCAAAAAAGAGTTAGTAATTCCTACTAAAAGGTTGTTACAATAATCAAACCGAGAAGAAATAAAAGCATGGACAGTCATTTCTAATTCTGTTAGAGATAAAATAGCTTGCAGCTTTGAAATGTTACTTAAATGATAAAAACAGTTGTGCACAATCACACCATGTGTGAAAACAGAGCTACCTGTAAGTCATATTTAGTCTCAAACTCCTGTCTAAGTCTTAAAAAAACACCAGGGATGAATAGCAATAAGCCTGAACAACTAGCAGGATGTAATAGCTGTCTTGACATATGAAAAAGTAAAACTCAGTCAACTTTATTATCAATATGTATAGGACATGCACAGGATTGAAATTGAATTTCTGTCATCACAGCTGTCACCTGTCATTTATCTGTCATCTCTATGTGATTGCAGGTCAGCCAGCTTATGAGATGATGGAAAGTGATGCAGACTGGGCTCCATCTCTACGTCTCGGTCACACTGAAGTTCAACCGTCTGACTCAGGACGCTGTGCAAGACGGCTGAAACGACAACAGCAACGTAACAGCACATCACAAGCAGCATCACAAGCAGCATCACAAGCAGCATCACAAGCAGCTGAGTTAGTGGCACAGCAGGATGAAGACGTTTGTGTCCATCCTGTCCTGGCAGAGGCTGAAGTTCAGCTGGAATGCATTTCAGATCCGACTGAGTCATCTGAACAGATTGAAGAACAGGAGACTGTCATCCCTGAATGTGGAGGATGTGCCCAGAAGTCCGCAGAAATAAATAGACTGTTAGAAGAAAATCGAGGACTGAGGCAGCAGCTGAACAGAGTTAAGTTCAGTGATGGCTTTTTTTCTGAAGATGACAATGATAAAGTAAGACATTATACAGGACTGCCTAATCTTCAAACCTTCATGCAAATACTGTCACTGCTGGTTTCTGTCACTAACCCCAAAAAGACACTTCTCACACCATATCAAATGCTGCTTCTGACATGTATGCGGCTAAGGCTCGATGTACCTGTCTATCTCCTTGCTGATCTGTTTTTTGTTTCACCTAGTACTGTCTACAGGGCTTTCAGCGATACTTTGTCACAATTATATTCAATCCTGCAACCTTGTATTGTGTGGCCAGACAGAGACACATTGCGTAAAGTTATGCCACACAAGTTTGTGCAGTCATTTGGAAATAAGGTTGCTGTGATTATCGATTGCTTTGAAATTTTTACAGAGAGACCATCTAATGTCAAAGCCCGTGCCCAGATGTTTTCAAGTTATAAGCACAATCACACCATGAAGTACCTGATAGGAATTACACCGAGAGGAGCCATCTGCTTTTTGTCTAAAGGATGGGGGGGGCGTACAAGTGACAAGCATATCACACTTAATAGTGGTTTTCTAGATAAATTGTTGCCAGGGGACATTGTTTTGGCTGACAGAGGTTTTGATATTCAGGAACATGTTGGCATGATGTGTGCTGAGGTGAAACTCCCTGCTTTTACAAAAGGCATGTGTCAGCTAGATGCAAAAAATGTGGAGGAAACCAGAAAAATAGCACATCTGAGAATCCATGTTGAAAGGGTTATTGGAAATGTATGTCAAAAGTATAAGATCTTGTCAGGTACAATGCCAATCTCTCTGCTACTGCCATGTGAGGGTGAGGATGTAACACTTTTAGATAAATTGGTTACAGTGTGTTGTGCATTTACAAATCTTTGCCCAACTGTATGTAAATAATGTGACAGTTTCTTTAAATGATTTATGACAATCAAATGAAATAAACATGCAAAAGGTTCAACTGATTTCATAAGATTATTTACATCCACATACCTAATTTTTGGTGGTTCTTAATTGTAACCTTTCGTGATGCTAAACAAACGTATAAAACACTTAACCTCTTAAATATTTCTGGCATAAAAATAAGATTACAAAAGCCTCTAATTTGTTAAAGCCATCTTTATTAAGCAAAGTACGTGCCTCACATTTTATTGGTGCATGATGAACAGAACCATGTCTCTTCCTGTGCAGGTGCCAGCTGGAGACCCACACAACTTAAATGGTACCAAACTGTTTTACAGTTTTCGTTGTCACAGGCAACCATGTCATCTTTGCTCTCTGGACATTGACAAATGCACCACAGCTTTTCAACACGTTTTCTCTTACACTTCTTTGGTGCTTGGCCAGTTTCCTGAGTTATGTTGTCGTTAGAGGCAGGAACAGGAATGTTAATAAGTGTCGGCCTGTTAACTACATTAGTGAAATGACAGCTTACAAGTTCCGGGAGACTCACACATTCAACAAATTGTTTTGCCTTCTCGAGGACAGCTGCCCAAAGCTCAGGGTCCGGGGCAATACGCACAACAGCAAAGTCTTTTGTTGTCCAGACCACAAAATCACAATATTCAGCCTCGGTGACAAAAATCTGAGTTTGCACCTGTTTGTAGTAGGGGTGTTTAGGCTTGAGACGCATCTCTCCTTCATATAACTCCAAACAGAAGTCAGAGTTTGTGCACGCTTCAGTCACAGTTAGGTCCCGGTATGAGCATTTTATCTCAATACAGCCCTGGCCACAACAGAGACATTTCACAAGCCCATCAGGTGAGGCCCCAACCTCTGGAAATTTTGGGTTTATAAAAAAACCACACCGCGTAACCTCGCACCGTGAGTGATCTCTATTAGACTGCCATCTGTACATTTCACGGGCAGTGTCCTCGTTTTTTTCACCCCATGCAGTAGCACTACACATGCTTGTGGTGTTTTTAGGGTAGCAGACTGCTTTTATTACAGACTGTGAAGGTTTGTCCAGGTTTGTCACATAAACTGAATGCATGTTGGATGCTGTAACCCTCCCAGCCCGATGGTGTTGCCAGGTTGAAGATCGGTTTTGCAGTCTTGTAGTCATTTCAATGTACTCAGCCTGCTCGCTGGAAACTGAGACACTACCAGCAAGTGATTTGCAGTGCATGCGCAAATCCGTTATGTCCTTGCCATCCATTGTAGCATCCCGCAGAGAGTGAAGGGAACGTGGCACAGTGAATGGTTGCACATGGTCAACAAATTCTCCAGAATATTCAGGTAAACAGGACAGCACTGCAGCCTGTGGTGTTGCCTCTGTAATTCCTCTGAAAAAGGAGTCCAGCTGCTCCTTTGACACAGTCACAGCTGCCGTTGTCCGTGTAGTCCTGATACCAGGTGATGCTCCTGATCCTTCTGCCACAATTTGGTTCAGAGCTTTGCGCTTTGCTTTTGGAGTTGTGTGGTCAATTTTATATCCTGGTTGTTGTTCCACTTTGGACAGATTGCCTGGAATCATCCAGTATGCAGGTCTGCCTGTGACTGTCACTGTCTCTCTGCAGCTGACAACTACCTCCAACTTAAACAGCATAGCAGCGACATGTGTGCATGACTCTCCTAATCCCGCCATACAGGTGCAATGAGCACACAATATAGCCCCAGACGAACTTAAGATGGCCCAAGGCTTGAGTGGTGCTTCTCGCAAGCGTTGGGAGTGCATAACCTAAAAAAAAAGACACAAAATAGAGTAAAAATTACTTTTAATACAGACTTCAGAGTTAAATGTTCTAACAGCATACACAACATATTAAGATTAATGTGTTGCTTTGGGGTATATATTGATGTTATGACTGAGATGCAAAACCTCCACTCATTCTAACCTCACATATTTGTGAAAATGTATGTGTGTTTGCTTGGAATAATAGTTACATTATTGATTCAAGGTATATATGTTTATGCAGACACACAAAACTCACATACATTTTTGTGTATGGATATGTGTAAACATGTGTATTGACAAAATATAAACATAAACAATGTAAACATACATACATACATACATACATACATACATACATACATACATACATACATACATACATACATACATACATACATACATACATACATACATACATACATATATATATGTATGTATGTATGTATATGTATGTATGTATGTATGT
>JBBPBX010001850.1:0-45166 GCA_038048925.1 Garcialebias charrua | reverse complement strand
ACACATATATATATATGTATATTTAGATCCAAGTGTGTGTGTGCATACATACACACACACGCATATATTTTATATATGTGTGTGTGTGTGTGTTTATATACGAACATACACAACTTGTGTCTTTACACTAGCTGTGAAGTGACAACATTTGTATAACTTTGACTAAGATGTGATGTTTAGGGTGTTTTACCTTTGAAGTGACCACAGTGTTGGTGCATCCTTCTGGTTTAAATGAATATAAATCTTGCACCCAACTATTAGTGAACAGTCCATGAGCCTCCAAGGACTTGTAGTTACGAAATTCATCAAAGGTGTAGGCACTGACACCATGTACCAGATAGAATATAATGTCCATGTTTGTTGTTGGTGGAAGTTGGATCTGGTTCAGACGTCCATGCCTTAGCTGCAACCTCGTAAGGATCAATGTTGCAAATTGAAGCTAACTTCACCATGTAACGTTCTCTGGCTTCAAAGTTGAGTTTCTCTCTATAAGGCTTCTTCTCATTTTTATATTTACTTTCCATTTCTAGACGTTATCGTTCTGTATCTCTATGTTTACCAAGGTTCCTGTCACCCCAAAAGAATATAGTGTTGTATTTGATGCTATCCCATCTGGTTTGCTCATGTTGTTTAAAGATGTTGACTTCTCTTCTATCCAGTCTATGAGTCCTCCTGACCACCATGTTTACCACGGACTTCCTTTTTTTACCTGAACCGGTATCCCCAGAAAATGGCGACCGGAAGTGACCGGAGTCACGTGTCTGCAAAAGACCGATAAAGGCCCTGTTTACACGGACACTGTGTGGGGGAAACGGATGTTTTGGGTATGTTAATTAGGTGAAAAGGTGGGAACTATAGTTAGAAAAGCCAAATGGCTCACATCTGGGTAGTACTGGTGATAATTGTAGCTGTTACTTGATGGTTTGGGAACAACTTGATACCAGAAGAACCTCCATCCTGCAGACGGATGATGGAGCTCACAGCTCAGAGTCACTGAGGCTCCAGGACTCATCCATGATGGAGACACAGAGAGGAAAGGCTGAAGTTTCTCTGTTGGACACAGAAGATCTGAGAGTAAACCTTGATCTGTTCTAAACTCACAACATCAAATACTAAGAATCACTGGGCTTTGTAAATTCCATCCATCATCTTTTACCCGCTTCTTCCATTTTGGGTCACAGGGGTCGCCGGTGCCCATGTCCAGCAATCACTGTGTGAGGGGCAGGGTACACCCTGGACAGGTCTCCAGTCCACAACAGGGACACACAGAGACAAACGAGACAAACAACCATTCACTCTCTCACTCACACCTAGGGATAATTTAGAGTTACCAATCAGACTAACAGGATGGTTTTTGACTCAGACTTTAAGTTCAATAAACAAATCAGTTCCTTTTTGCAGAAAAGCTTTTTCCAATTTCGGCAGGTAGCTAAGCTCAAGCCAGTGCTGTCCAGACCCGACCTGGAGACTCTAATCCATGCGTTTATCACAACCCGCCTCGATTATTGCAACGCATTGTATGCTGGGATCAGCCAGGCCTCTTTCACACGTCTTCAGCTTGTCCAAAATGCAGCAGCTCAGCTTTTAACCGGTAATCGTAGGTCTGAGCACATTACACCAGTTCTCTCCTCCCTTCACTGGCTCTCCATGCAAACTAGAGTCGACTTTAAAATCCTTCTGTTGACCTATAAATGCCTAACTGGCCTCGCTCTCCTCTACCTCTTGGAGCTGCTGAAACCATATGTTCCTTCTCGGGCTCTGAGATCATCCGATCAGATGCTTTTGGAGGTTCTAAAAATACGACTGAAGCTCTGAGGAGATCAGGCATTTTCAATCATCAGCCCCAAACTTTGGAACAACCTGGCCCCCAACATTAGGCAGGCCACCTCCCTTCACCTGTTCAAATCCCTCCTAAGAACTCATCTGTTCTCTCTAGCGTTTCATACTGGGTGAGCTGATTTAGTGTATTTTGTTCTGTGTTTCTTTTTTAATGCTGTTCTTATACATTTTGATTATATTTTATTGCTGTTAATTTCAAAGTTAGCATTTCAACCTGGAGAGACTCACACAGAGAGAAAGAAGACAATTAGGAGGTTTTATTGGCAAGAGTTCTTTGGCGCTCTGGCCCCGGCAGGGACATGCATGCCAGACCGCTGTGAGCTTGTGTGTCCTAATATAGGGAGATAGATTATGGATATCTTCCCCCCTGGTAACCGAACCTGGTGGCTGAGTCAGGACGAAGGAAGGGGAGACCGGAAGACCTTGGGACGCCAGGAGGAGATGGGGAGGTGGTGGGATGCAGTGTGGCTGGTAAACAAGGCTAAGCCCAGGAAAGAGGGGCATTATATCCGGATCCGGGAGGTTGACGAGCTATGCGCTGCAGCTGGGGTGAGTCAGCTATGTTGATTTTTCAGCAAGCTTTCATTTCAACCTGGAGAGACTCACACAGAGAGAAAGAAGACAATTAGGAGGTTTTATTGGCAAGAATTCTTTGGCGCTCTGGCCCCGGCGGGTACATGTATGCCGGACCGCTGTGAGCTTGTATGTCCGGCATAGGGAGATAGATTATGGAAACTGAAAGTTAAAAAACCTAGTGAAGAAACTGAAAGTTAAAACCTAGTGAAGAAACTGAAAGTTAAACTGGGTTTCTTTTTCAGAAACAGATCATGTCTAACACTGAATGTTAGGAAACGCCTTGTATCTGTGACTTTCCTTCCCTACATTGATTACGGTGACATTCTCTACATGAATGCTCCTACAAGCACCCTGCGGATGTTGTCTATCATGGTGCACTAAGATTCATATCTGGCTGTGATTATCGTACCCACCACTGCACACTGTATTCAATGGTTAACTGGACATCATTAACCTCACGCAGACTCTTCCACTGGTACACTTTCATCTTTAAATCATTTCTTGGTTTGCTGCCCTCATACATCTCCTCCTACATGTCTTTGCGTGAGTGCAGCTACAGTGTGCGCTCTCAGGACATGATTACCTGCAGTGTTCCATCAGTGAGGACTGAACTTGGAAAAAGGGCCTTCTCCTATTCCGCTCCTGCTTCATGGAATATCTTACAAAAAGATCTGAAGCTCTCGACCTTGACTTCTCTAAATGGTTTTCAGAATCTGTTTGAATCCTGGCAAAAACCAATGCAGATTTGTTCCTGTCTTTGATTTTATACATCTACCTTATAATGTTGTAGGGATACAGCACTCTCATGTCCGTATGGAATATGGGCCTCTCCGCATCTCTCTGAAACTCTCAGTGTTACACTTTCTTGGACATCTCAAGGACACAAGTGGACACTACTTTTTGTTAGAATTATGTTGAATTAATGGACACCAATTAATCAGATTGAACTTTCTTTTTAATGTGTGTTAATTCATAATTGATCTACAGTATATTTTTGTCATTTTTAATGATGATCTGTTACTTGCATGACTGTGACCTTCTGCTGGTTTTATTTCTGCTGGTTTTATTTCTGCAGAGCAAGCAGACTCTGCCTCTAAGGCAGAAGTCAGGGTAAGAGCTGTTCTCTTCCTTCTCTTGTTTTGTCTTCAAGCTAGACTCAACAGGACAGTCCACCTGGCTGTTTATGTAAACAGTTTTCCTGTTGTCCGTCAAGAGTCTTTCTGCCTATGGAATTAAACTTCCATCTCTTATTTTGTTAAGTTCAGCCAGTAATTGTTTAGGAGGTGGGTCAGACCCCACCTCCCCTATAAATGGGCACTTCCTGCATTTTCCGTTTGTTTTTGGAGGAGAACGAACTGACAACTTGCTTCTCCCCTCTGGAAAGCTGGAGACGGCCCGGTCATGTGTCAACGACCCACGTCTCAGCTGGAATCATAGTAAAGCCTTACTGTGATCCGTTCACTCATTTCTGAAAGAATTTGTTTTCTGAAGTTTTACTTTGAAAAGTTCAGCCAGTAGCTGGTCCTGTTCCTGCCGGTGAAAGCGTGCTCCTGGCTCGTCTGATCCAGTCATACACGCACAAAGTCGACTGGACCTCAACGGGACAACACAGTCCGTTAGTGTCCACAAACTTCTCTGTCCTCACCTCCAAGGGACTATCGTCACCAGGTAAAGAGGCTTTGCTTGTATGCTGCACGTGTCGGAGGCACAGTCTGATCTGTATGGGAAGGTGCCACTCTGGTTGTTTCAAAGTAATTAACTTTAGCTTAACTTAGCTTCCAGTACTCCTTCCTCCTATTTCTTATTTTTCATAAGCATTTAATCTGTCAAGTAATGTGCCAACAGTTAAGTTTAAACTGTCTGTTTGTTTTAATTTGAATTCTTGTCAACGTAGTTATTAAATCAGAGCTAATATCGATACAAATGTTTAATGTAATTCTTGTGATAGTTTCAATAAAAGGTCTATTTTCTGGTAGACCAATATAAATTGAAGTCTCCTGTGAAATTACATTCTTGTCTAATCACAGTAAAAACAATTTAGTATCGGAAAAAGGAAGAACTCACGCATTTGGTGGCAGTTTGTGCAAGATTAAAGTCTGCTAAACTGCGCATCTACAAGAATGGTGGCTCAGTAAGTGTTTAAATACCTTACCAACCGCATTAATTTCTTACAATGTTTTGCTAGTTTTTTGATACTTTGTTTAAAAAAAAAGTATTTCTCTCTTTTGTTTTTTTCTCTCTTTTGTTTTTCTATTGTTTATTGTTTATTGTTTAAGGAAATTCTACCATTGCCATTCATTGGTCTTTAGTTTTAGCAGGTCGCTTTCGTAAATGAGCCATGAGGCTCAATAAGATTTACCTGACTAAATAAAGGTTGAATGAATGAAAAATATCTTCCCCCCAAAAAGGGAGCTGGGGCCAAGCTAGCGAGGTCTGGCTGGAAGGTGACGAAGGAGCCCGTGAGAATGGTTTCTAGATGAGCGAGAGAGAGGATTGAGCCCAACCAAAAGTTGTTTTCGCAATGCACAACCCTTCCCGGCCCAGTCTGGCCCGATCCGGCTTCTAACCTGGGTTCGTCTTGTTCGCATTTGCCTTTTTGGGCCGGCGTCAGCCTGAGTTTTAGAACCAGACGACTGAGGTTCTAAGCTCCCGGGCCCAGTTTGACGTCATGTACTGCTCATCATTTGGTTCGTTGTTTGCAGCAGGGGCGGGACTGCTGCATGTTGAGTCATCAACTCTTCTAACAACAACCTCAGCACGAGCTGAGTTTCATTAAATTTTAACTACAGAAACGCCTAAAAATATTTGTTAGCTGAATATATATATTAGTGTTTCAGAGTTTAATTTTTGTTAATAACTGATTACAAATCAGCTTATTTTAGAACGTAAATAACACGAAGCGCGCACCCATACAGAGCATTTCCGCCTTTCAGCACGAGCTGAATTTCATTAAAATATAACTAATATTCTCTAACTCTTGCGTAGCCAGGATTTTATGAGGAGCGGTTCCTTTATAGGAAAAGTGGACTCCTGGAAAGAGCAACACGTCTTGGTGGTTCACTGGAAGCCCGTTGGGTTGCCACACTAAATTTTATCTCGACTCGGGTTCGAACCTCACTTGGTTGAACTTATTTTACGTTTGTCTTTTATTAATTAAAAAAGGAGTTTGTGTTATGCCTGTGGTTAACACAAACTCGTTTTTTATCCAATAAAAGACAAACGTAGTGAACCACCAAGGCGTGTTGCTCTTTCCAGGAGTCTACTTTTCCTATGAAGGAACCGCCCCTCATAAAATCCTGGCTACGCCCATGACTAATAGTAATCTCCACACACTGCGAAATGAGCGGGGGCGGACCAGGCTGGGCTCAGGGGCAACCCGGGATGGGCTGGGCCGGGGAGGGCTGTGCAGTGCGAAAACGGCTAAAGAGTGAGCCCCCATGGGCTGCCAGAGGAGAGAGAGGGGTAGTGAGCCAGCCAAAAGAATGAGCCCGCAAGGGCTGCCAGAGGAGAGAGAGAAACGGGGGAGAAAGGGGAGTAAGTCCGCTAGGGCTTCCGGGATAGCCCATATGGGCTGCCAAAAGAGTGAACGGGGGAGAAAAGGGGGTAAGCCCTTTAAGGCTGCCGGGATAGCACTTATGGACTGCCAAAAGAGAGACAGAAGGGGGGAGAAAAGGGGAGTAAGCCCGCTAGGGCTTTCGGGATAGCCCAGATGGACTGACAAAAGAGAGAGAAAGGAGGGGAGAAAAGGGGGGTAAGCCCGCTAGGGTTGCTGGGATAGTCCAGATGGACTGCCAAAAGAGAGAGAAAGGGGGATAAAAGGTGAGTAAGCCTGCTAGGACTGCCAGGATAGCCCGTATGGGCTGCTGTAATGAAATAAGACCGTATGCGGCCACCAAATGTAATGAAATAAGGTGGGGTAAGGTATTTAAACACTTACTGGACCACCATTATTGTAGATGCGCAGGTCTGAGCAGAGTTTATCTGCACAAACTGCCACCAATGCGCGAGTTCTTCCTTTTTCCGATACTAAATTGCTTTTACTGTAATTAGGAAAAATGTAATTTCACGAGAGGCTTCAACTTATGTTGGTCTACCAAAAAAATAGACCTTTTATTGAAACTATCACAAAAATTACATTAAACATTTGTATCGATATTAGCTCTGATTTAATAACTACGTTGACAAGAATTCAAATTAAAACAAACAGACAGTTAGAAACTTAAACTGTTGGCACATTACTTGACAGATTAATAGCTTATGAAAATTAAGAAATAGGAGGAAGAAGATGAAGATTGAAAGCTAAGTTAACTGGAGTTGATTATTTTGAAACCAACCAGGGTGGCATGCCTTTCCCATACAGGTCCAGCTGTACTTCCGACACGTGCAGCATACAAACAAGCCTCTTTACCTGGTGACGAGATGTCTAGGAGGTGAGGGCTGAGAAGTTTTGGACGCTAACGGACTGTGTTGTCCAGTGAACGTCCAGATGACTTTGTGCGTGTATATCTGGATCAGACGAACCGGGAGCACGCTTTCACCGGCAGGAACAGGCCCCAATCGCACTGGCTGAACTTTCAAAGTAAAACTTCAGAAAACAAATTCTTCCAGAAATGAGTGAAAGGATCACAGTAAGGCTTTACTGTGATTCCAGCTGAAACGTGGGTCGAGTTGACACATGACCGGAACGTCTCCAGCTTTTCCAGAGGAGAGAAACCAGTTGTCAGTTAGTTCTCTCCAAAAACTAAAGAAAAAAACAGGAAATGACCTTTATATGGGAGGCGGGGTCTTCCCCACCTCCTTGATGACTACTGGCTGAACTTAACAAAATAAGAGATGGGTTTTCATCTAATAGGCAGAATGGTCTCTGAAGGACAACAGGAAAACTGTTTACAAAATCGGCCAGATGGCCTGCTTGTGAGCACCGAGAATATTATGGCTAACTTCATAGACAACACAGAGAAGGAAGTAGCACAGCCTTTACGTCCCAGATTCAGAACCTGCTTGTTCTTGCAGAAATAAAACCAGCAGAAGGTCAAAGCTCATGAAAGTAACAGATCATCATTAAAATGACAAAAATATACTGTTGATCAATTCTGAATTAACACACATTAAAGAGAAAGTTCAATCTGATTAATTAGTGTCCATTAATTCATAATAATTGTAAACCAATATAAGTGTCCAATCGTCTCCTTGAGGGCTTCAAGAAGGTGTAACACTTAGAGTTTCAAAGAGATGCAGAGAGGTGTACTTGAAGGTCAAGCCTAAAATATCAGAGGTTAGGTGTATCACTACAGTCCCCCTTTTTGGAAGTCATCGCCTGTCCTTGGAGATGAGTTCCAACACGAAAGGATACCACCGAATGTCTCTGACCTCTATGTAATCCAGCAAGTGGAAAAAAAAATAAAGTTCAAAATTATACTCCCATAATGTTTTTGGAAATTCCATACTGTTCGTAGGTAATCCCATTGCGGTAAGCTTTCAATCCTTTGGAAAACATAGTCTGTTAACCCATGGAAAACTGAGTCTGTGATCCCTTGGAAACAAAGTCTTATAATCCACAACGGTAAATCCACAACGATGGGGGTTATTGATTTCATCAGCAAGAATGGTTTTTAATCAGCATGTAGAGGGGATCCCTCGATTGAAGCAGAGGAGGCGGCCCTTGGATGAAGGTTGAAGACCAACGTTGGATCAGCAGGTCCCCACATCGAAGGTTGCAGGCTGGATGGCTTCCAGTCGGTGCCACCCTGGTTCAATGTGTCATGCAATTATGTGGTTTTAGGTGGGCTTATGATTGGGATTTTACATTAGGCCTTACCTATATGCACCTGGTATGTAAGCTATCATGGATTAGATCAGCTACAATTACCAATTAAGGGGTGGATCAATGCTGTAAAAATCAGAAATAGGGATCTATACCTATAGAAATGTGGAGGGCTTCTGTAACGAAGGCCTCTTCATTCAAACTATTCCTCCATTCATTATTTAGTTTAGGTTAAACTAAAATAAAAAAATGAAATCTAGTTTGGTCTAAATGTCTGTTGTCTTTTAGACGAACGACGCAAGATTTGGTATTCCCTATAAATTTTGAAGTCTATGGCGAGACTCATCAAAATGAATAGATCTAGAATAGAAACGATCGAATCGGTCCTACCTAAATGATTGGGAGATCAGTGTAGATTATAGTACCTTAAGTAGTATTGATCTACAATGACTCTTCAAAGATTGAGATCTTTAACAAAATGAACAGCATGTTGGCATAGTTAAATCCATTTAAGTCTTCAACTTATCAACAATCAAAACCTCTTTTGGCTGGGAGTGTTCAGAAAACAATAACAACTTCAATAACAACAAAAGTAGCAATCAAGCAACTAAAAACAACGTTTCACTACGTCAAACTCACTCTGGTCGTCAGATTCCAACGTGTCACACACAAGAAAAACAGTTCTTAGCTTTATAACCGATGTCAATTAAATCCTGCAGATTTAAACGGTTGTTAAGGTTAGTTTTTGTTGTGGGTTTTATGCTTAGCGTTTCTAAGTTCTAGTTGGAACGGTTTCTTTTCGCAACTAGAATAGTTTAAACTGTTTAGTTTATTTACTATCCTGTGCTTGGACGACCTTATTTTCCCATGAAGTCTGTGAGTTTGCGAGATCTTTGTCGTTTGTGGGGTTATTGAAATCTTTGTCCTTGACATGGGCATGACCTAACATCACCCCCCTGTGGTCATGAGGGACCACGCGCACGGGTGTGGACGTCCGTCCATGGGCACGAGTTAGGATGCCATTGTTTAGTTTATGCTGTTTGCGCAGTTTAGAGTAGACAGTACACAGGAATCTTTCCGGTTTCGGCCAACGTATCTCTGTACGTTTACCTCTTTCTGCGTAATTCAGGTGTGTCACAACTTTTGGCACAGTCGCAAGTGTGTCTGACTGGTCAGATTGCGACGGGTCACTGTCGTTGTGATGTGTGTCTTCCCACTTCATGAATGAAGAGGTGCTCTTTGAGTCTGTAATAACTATGTCATCTCTGAGTAGTTCTACATTCAAATGCTCTTGAACCAAGGTTTCATTGAAAGCTTGGCTGATAGCCGAATTACCTGTCCCAGAGGACAGCACAGCGTTCTCGGCGTGTGATCCTTGGACCTCTACACCGTCCTCTACCTGTGGTAGGAAGTGTGGGTTCACCCCCCTTTTGTTTGAGGAGGGATCCTCAAAATCTGCAACAATGAAGTCCAAGAGACTGCCAGCGTGTAGTAGACTGTCACCTTGTGGGCTCAGATGTCCTTGAACCAAGACTTCACTGAAAGCTTGGCTGTTTGCCGAATTATCTGTCCCACAGGACAGTACAGCGTCAACGGTGTGGGACCCTTGGATCACCACACCCTCTTCTACCTGTGGTAGGAAGTGGTCAGGGAGTGCTGAAGGTGTCAGCTCGCAGAGGAGGTCCTCGTGATGGGCCAGAGTCTGGTCCAATTGTTGAGTCTCCTCTGTCTCACCTGTATATGAAGGTTCACTTACCGGGTTTGTGGTCTCGGTTGGGGAATCCCTTGTGACCTTAGCGGTACCTGTTGTTAGACAGTCAGTGTCCTGACCTTGGGGAGGCACCTTGAATGGCAGTGGACTGCTCACTGTGGCCCACATTGTCTGATTGCCATAATTTATAATCGCTTCAAAGCGATTTATAAAATCTTGGCCAACCACAAATGGAGCCCGGAGTGAGTCAAGTTCAGACACATATACCGGGTGGTATAGTGACATCTCGCCAATCTGCATGTGAACCATGGCTATTAGGGTTGTTCTCGTCTTTGCGAGGCCCTGTTGCTCACCATAAGTGTATTTCACAAAGGGTATTTGCCTGTCAACATCGTTAGCGGCGGTCCTTAGCTCCTCAAACAGTTCGGCTGACATGGTAGACACGTCTGAGCCGCTAACCAGGAGCGCTTCTTGCGCGAGGACCCCTTCCAATGTGAGTGGCAGGTAAGCTCTCTTAGCTATCCCCCTTTTTATAAAGTTACACAGAAACCGTTCAGGTTTATTCACACATTTCTGTGTACGTGTGACTCTGTCTGTGTAATCGTCGTCGCTGTCAGCATCATGATGGCTGTCTGCCTCATGACCTTCAGGATGTGGATTTTCAGCAATTTGTTTGCTGTCAGCATCTTTGTCAGTGGTGACGATGTTGTCAACTGTGTACACTGAGTTATTGCAAAAGGCAGTGCTGCACGTCGCTTCATCAGGATGAACAACGTTGTTTGTGTTATCATCAAGGACAACGTCACACGTTGTGTCAGCTTGGTCAACCACTGTAACATTCAAATCATTTGACAAACAACTCACAATCTCAGTCACGTCCACGCGCGGAGGCGCCGCTTCCATAATCTGGAGCATGTGTGACTCTTTGCATGTCTCGAGCTGTGTAGCTCGAGTGGCAGGGGCAGGAGGGCCGCTTCTCGGGGGTACATGTTGGGACAGACCATTTTTCAAAGGGTCACGGTTCCCAGACATCATCTTCTCTCGAAGTTCACCCACTGTGAGACCTAGGTGAGAACTCTTTTGGTTCGATCTGAACCATCTGGGTTCATCTAGAGAGCGAACACCTACCTTTTGTGGTTCATTGCTCATCTCAGGGTTTTCAACCTGAGGGGCGGGGTCAGCAGAAATCTCTGTGAACCGATCTGAGTCACTTTTACAGCTCGTAGCACCATGCTGTTGTTTGTTATTATGAAAAACCTGTTCACATTTGCACTCTGAAGGAGAGGGAACCTCTTCTACTTCCTGCGAGTGGGATGTGACCTTTTGACCTGGGCACACCACTGAGGGTGTTTTTCGCTGTTCGAGCATGTCAAAAAATTCCACAGCACATTGTTTAATTTCTGCCATGGTACTCTCTTTGCAATTAACATTGAAGCGAACACATTTCATTATGAAAGGTATTAGATTCAAAGTGAAACGACTTTTAAACAGGTAATCTTCCTCAATCCCAGTGACAGTTTTATCCCCTGTGTAAACAGAGAGAAGCCTGTCGTAAAACACCAGGGGATGTTCACCTGGTTCCTGAAGGACGTTCTTTGCAGCTAAGTGCCTATCAAAGGATGCACCTGTTAGAACGTCCATCTTTGTACTGATTTTCTGTGAAAAATCAAGGAAAGTGGGTCTTATTTCACAGTGTGCAGTCTTACCATGTGATGCCTGCGGCAGCCAACATGGAGTCCAAGATGTGAAATTAAATAAAAATCAGTGATTCCTATTAATTTGTCGACCTGTGACAATGTCAAACAAAATCGGCTGTCGTGGTATCAGGAGCCTCATGTGCAGAGGCCGCCATCTTATCTGGAAATTTGTGAAACACAAATTAAATGAAGCCACCGTAGAGAGCAAGGCCTACCAGCCTGTTATTCTAAATAAACTTGTATCTAAAATAAACAGGAGGGCCTGTGTGCAGCTGCTCAGTAACATCCAAGATGTGAAATTTAACAAAAATCAGTGATTATTATTAAATTGTCAACCCATGAGACGACCATCAAGGTCGGCTAGTTTTTGTTTGATTCTTTGTGAAAACCAAGACAAAATATGCCTCCTGTGTGTTATTTTAAACTTGCAGTTTGAAAAAAAAAACAGGGACAGACAGTTCGTTTTGCACAGAATTTATGATAAAAGTGTCAAGTTTTATCAAAAAGCAGACAAGTCTGTATTAAATCTGTGTAACTGTTCTGCCATCAACATTTGATTCTCTGCAAAAATCAAAATAAAGTGTGCTGTGAGTACAATATTTCAAATTGTTCCCCGTTTAAAAACAGGAACGTTCAAACGTACAAATTACAGGAAGACTGCGTCTCCTCTAGTAACCAGCAGGTGGGGTGAGCAGCGCTGGAAATGTTTATCAGAGCGACTGTAATTCTCTTTCTGACCGCTATAGAGGCGCTGTTGTCACCTGTGAGCGCAGCTCTGAGCTGCCAAACATTCAGACGTCTAACAACGGATCAAAAACAGCAAATCAGAAAGCCCAGAGCCCTGACGTGGCAAAACTCTAGTATCCCCTTTCTCACAAAAATGAAATTATGTGAGTAAAATCGGTTGGACTGTGAAACATTTTAAACTGCGTTTAAAAGAAAAAAGGTCGGGCCTTCAAAGTAGTTGCCACTGCCGGTGTCACGTGACCTGGTCACATGGCGATCGGTAGTTTCTGAACAACGTACTCATACATCCACCAACATCTCAAAAACACTGCGATGAAGCAGTCTTTTCAATGACAGTAATGGACAAACAAGCCTGAAACTTGTCTGGGACAAGCAGCAAGTGAAAGTTGATGGGGAGCGGGGCTTCACCCACTGCGCAAGCGTCAACACTTACAGCGTAATCGACCAATCACAGCGAAGACAGAACTGTAGTTCTAAAACCCAAGTGTTCATGGGAAACTGTGTCTTCCAAACCTAACTCCACCCACGTGTGACGCGCCGTTCGAGCGGTGCGGTGTGTTCACGGACCTATGGTCGGTCGAACAAAAGCGTGGAACGGACTTTTCAACATTCTAAAACAGTCATAAATATCGCAAAACACAGCGGTTAAGCCAGTCTTCGACGATACCCTTACGAAACAAAAATATATTGGAATATGTAATAGAATAATGATGCTTGTAAGGTATTTAAACACTTACTGAGCCACCATTATTGGAGATGCGCAGTTTAGCAGACTTTAATCTTGCACAAACTGCCACCAAATGCGCATCTCCAATAATGGTGGCTCAGTAAGTGTTTAAATACCTTACAAGCATCATTATTCTATTACAATTGGTGGCTCGTCCGAGTTCCTGGAACGTTTATTAAGTTGTTTGGTGTAGCTTATTTTTGTTAACGGTGTTTGTTGGCATTAGTTTACATCCTGGTTTTGGGCTTGTAAGAATAGTTTTGGCTGGGGAGTGTCCGGGAGTTGCTGATCGTGGCATTGTCTGGATTATTTTCCCGTTAGAATTATTTGTTCATTCACATTTGAACGTATGCTTGAGGCGGGTGAGTGATAAGTGTTGTGTCTGTGTTTGTGAGACGTTTCATTACGTGTCGCGAGGCTGCATGCATTTTTCATTGTTGTGACCGCCGTGTCACGATCCTGTTTCATTCTATTACATCTGCGATTTATTGTTGAAGGTCTGTTTCACACATATGCTGCTCCATTAAGTGCCTTTTTCTGTTACAACGTGTGTTGCCGAGGTTCGGGAAAACCCACTCCGCTGGGACCGGATGTATTCCGGTTCCGTTTGACGTAAAGTCCGCTGTTGTACACAGTAGCGCTGCCTTCTTTGGAGGGCGTGGGGGTTAGCCTGGTTGTGTTTTAGCTCATTGACAGTATTTTCTGCAGTGTAAAAGTACGTTTATTTTGTGAACGAAGGGTCTAGAACCTTGGGTCGTGCTATAAGCTAAAAGCGGTACCGAGAGACAAGATGGCTGCTTAAAATGCTGTGATTGGTCCATTGTGTGTCGCGTTCAAGAACGTTGGTTTCTGTAGACTATGGTTGTCAGATTCATTTTTGCACACATTTCTGACAGTTTATCTGTGTTGTTGAGTTCTATGCGCGTGATATCGTCGAAGACTGGCTTAACCGTGTTTTGCGATATTTATGACTGTTAGAACGTTGAAAAGACCGTTCCACGCTTTTGTTCGACCGACCGCAGGTCCGTGAACGCACCGCTCGAACGGCACGTCACTAGTGGGTGGCGTTAGGTTTGGAAGACACAGTTTCCCATGAACACTTGGGTTTTAGAACTACAGTTCTGTCTTCGCTTCGTTACAGAAGCCTTCCACATTTCTATAGGTATAGATCCCTATTTCTGATTTTTACAGCATTGATCCACCCCTTAATTGGTAATTGTAGCTGATCTAATCCATGATAGCTTACATACCAGGTGCATATAGGTAAGGCTTAATGTAGAATCCCAATCATAAGCCCACCTAAAACCACATAATTGCATGACACATTGAACCAGGGTGGCACCGACTGGAAGCCATCCAGCCTGCAACCTTCGATGTGGGGACCTGCTGATCCAACGTTGGTCTTCAACCTTCATCCAAGGCCCGCCTCCTCTGCTTCAATCGAGGGATCCCCTCTACATGCTGATTAAAACCATTCTTGCTGATGAAATCAATAACCCCCATCGTTGTGGATTTACCGTTGTGGATTATAAGACTTTGTTTCCAAGGGATCACAGACTCAGTTTTCCATGGGTTAACAGACTATGTTTCCAAAGGATTAAAAGCTTGCCGCAAAGGGATTACCTACGAACAGTATGGAATTTCCAAAAACATTATGGGAGTATAATTTTGAACTTTTTGATTTTTTTTTCCATTTGCTGGATTGCATAGAGGTCAGAGACATTCGGTGGTATCCTTTCGTGTTGGAACTCATCTCCAAGGACAGGCGATGACTTCCAAAAAGGGGGACTGTAGTGATACACCTAGCCTCTGTTATTTTAGGCTTGACCTTCAAGTACACCTCTCTGCATCTCTCTGAAACTCTCAGTGTTACACCTTCTTGAAGCCTTCAAGGAGACGAGTAAACACTATTTTGGTTAACAATTATTATGAATTAATGGACACTAATTAATCAGATTGAACTTTCTCTTTAATGTGTGTTAATTCAGAATTGATCTACAGTATATTTTTGTCATTTTTAATGATGATCTGTTACTTGCATGACTGTGACCTTCTGCTGGTTTTATTTCTGCAAAAGCAAGCAAGACTCTGTCGCTAAGGCAGAAGTCAGGGTAAGAGCTGTTCTCTTGCAGCTTCTTTTGTGTTGTCTATGAAGTTAGACATAATATTCTCTGTGCTCACAAGCAGGCCACCTGACTGTTTGTGTAAACAGTTTTCCTGCTGTCTGTCAAGAGTCTTTCTGCCTATGGAATTAAACTTCCATCTCTTATTTTGTTAAGTTCAGCCAATAGTTATCAAGGAGGTGGGTCAGATCCCGCCTCCCTATAAATGGGCACTTCCTGCATTTGCCTTTAGAGTTTCGAGGAGAACGAACTGTCAACCTGCTCTCTCCTCTGGGAAAGCTGGAGACGGCCCAGTCATGTGTCAACGACCCACGTCTCCGCTAGGATCATAGTAAAGCCTTACTGTGATCCTGTCACTCTTCTGGAAGAATTTGTTTTCTAAAGTTTTATTTTGAAAGTTCAACCAGTGCGATTGGAGTCTGTTCCTGCCGGTGAACGCGTGCTCCCGCTCGTCTGACCCAGTCATACACGCACGAAGTCATCTGGACGCTCACTGGACCACACAGTCCGTTAGTGTCCACAAACTTCTCAGTCCTCACCTCGCAAGACGTCTCGTCACCAGGTAAAGAGGCGTTGTTTGTATGCTGCACGTGTCGGAAGTACAGCTAAGATCCGTATGGGAAAGCTTGCCACCCTGGTTGGTTCAAAGTAAACAACTTTAGTTAACTTAGCTCCAGAACTCCTTCCTCCTATTTCTTATTTTTCATAAGCTATTTAATCTGTCAAGTAAATGTGCCAACAGTTAAGTTCCTAATTGTCTGTTTGTTTTAATTTGAATTCTTGTCAACGTAGTTATTAAATCAGAGCTAATATCGATACAAATGTTTAATGTAATTCTTGTGATAGTTTCAATAAAAGGTCTATTTTTTTGGTAGACCAATATAAATTGAAGTTTCCTGTGAAGTTACATTTCTTGTCTAATCACAGTAAAAACAATTTAGTATCGGAAAAAGGAAGAACTCGCGCATTTGGTGGCAGTTTGTGCAAGATTAAAATCTGCTAAACTGCGCATCCAATAATGGTGGCTCAGTAAGTGTTTAAATACCTTACAAGCATCATTATTCTATTACAAATATATTGTAAAATATATTGGAATATATTGTAAAATATATTCCAATATATTATAATATATATATTATATATTATAATATATTCCAATATATTATAATTCCAATATATTATACAATATATTCCATTATATAGAAATGTTATGATATATTTTCAAATATACACAAAGACATGTACACAATATATGTGAATATATATTGTGTATATATGGATACAAAAACGACCCACATATCTGCATAGTTTTCCCACTGTAGCTGACTTTATTTTTTAAGTTAGCAGGTTTACAGAAACAAAAGTCATTGATGAATTTTGCAATGTCCCTAAAGGTAAGGAACTAAAAACTTTTTTGACAAAGATAATTGAAAAAAAAAAATACAGAAAAAATGAATCATAGAACATTATAACTTCAATTTCAATACAAAATTTCATGAAGGGCATCAGTAAAGGTAACAGCCCTAAATTGCTTTGAGATAGTGAAAAAACCCTCAAAAAGAATGTTGCAAAATAGAAATGAAGTAAATACCAATCACATTGGTGTAACTGCTACAAAATGTACATATATGCTGCCAATAATTGGGCAACTTACTATCTCATACTATGCTACTATGATTCTCTTTATGTACTGGTGAAGATCACTCAACGCTGCCCCACGAAGGCTTTGTTTGGCCTATTATCTAATTAATTCCACTAGGAATTCTTTGACCTCTTTGAGGCATTCAAACCACTAATATAGCATCAAAGTTTCAGTTTATCACAGCCAGGTGATCATGAAGTATGGAAAAAATGAGACATTACATGAGAGAATGAAGAAATACAGTAAAAATAACTTTGTCAAACTTGGGAGAAAACTGCACATTTTAAACCCTTCATCCCAATATATGTACACTGTATGGATGATTTTAGGGTACAATTTCAGAAGATGGACATTGAGGCAAGAAAAACTTTTATAAAATCAATGTAATTTGAAGGTAATATTCAAATGAAGTGGTTGAGTGACTTTCGTTAGGTATTCTTGAGGAAAAAATACTTAAAGGAAGATTTGTGCAGTTAATGTTTTTAATAACTAACATTTATATTTATAATGTCTAACATATATAAATATCTTGAATATCTATTTATTGTATTTAAACTTTTTAGTAATCATTACTTATTCTTTTATGTTTTGTAAAAATGTTGTCTCATTACTAAATACAAATAAGTTTACTGTACTTTTTTACTAAAATATAGAGAGTGTACCTATTTTTTTAAGCAGATTACTAAAGATATTTTTATTTTGACATGAAGGGGCTGAAATTGGTTCTAATAGGGAACTAAAGTTGGAAGATGTCGCTGCTCAGCTGAGTAGTGATGAAGGGAAAAGAAAGATATTTCGTTTAAAAAAAAATACTGGACTCAATAAGAGAATTTGAGAAAAGAAATTAATATATAAGCACCAAGAGATGGCAGTAGTGCAACAATGATGGATGCAAGCTGCCGTTAAAAACCAAGGAAGAAGAAGAAGAAGAAGAAGAAGAAGAAGAAGAAGAAGAAGAAGAAGAAGAAGAAGAAGAAGAAGAAGAAGAAGAAGAAGAAGAAGAAGAAGAAGAAGTTTGATTTTTAACAAAACGTTTATTAACAATTAGTAAACTTACAATCAGTAAACACAATCATGAAACACAAAGTCAAAGACACGTCATCAGTTCACAGCGTGAAAGTCACTCAAATAATGTGTTTGGTGAACTGTAGTTCTCCCTGAGCAGAGACATTACACAACAGCCCGCTGAAGCCCCACGTCTTCAAAAAGTGCTGTATATCCCCAGTGGCTCTGTGGAAGCAGAACTCCAGCCACAGCCTGGCCTTGACGTTGCACCTCCACAGAGCCACAGCATCAAGTTGGGGTCCGGCCTGCAGCCTGTCCCTGCGAGACAAATAGATAGCCAGTTTGGCTTCAGCAATTAAAAAGTTCAAAAGCTGGCCCTTTGCTTTGCTGGCTCTGTTAAAATGGAACCCAGAAATGAACACAGAATCAGTAAAAACAACACCAAAAAGGTTAAAAACACTCATCAATAAGCCAAAAAAAGGTTTCAGTCTCGTACAATCGACAAAAACATGAAAAACGCTCTCGGACAGACCACAGAAAGGACACTCATTTAAAACCCCCGGACTAATGATAGACAAAAAAGAGTTGGTAGCGATGGCACCGTGCAGGATCCTCCACTGGAGATCACCAGTCCGCTTCTTTATAGGAAGCTTGTAGAGGGTCCTCCACCGTGGGGTTTGTCCTCCCAGTCTGTTGGCCCACACGCAGACGGCTCTGTTCTGCAGGGTCCTTTTGTTCATGACCTTGACACAGGCCTTATACAGAGTCTTTGGGCCGGTACTGCGTAAGCTCAGCTGTGGCGTAGCGCTGGATAGCAGAGGACCACTGTCTTTTTCGAAGCCAGGATCCAGGATCAGATCAGGGAAAGGGTCTGTTGACTCTGGCGACTTCTGTCCTGCAAAGTGAAGACGGAGAAGATGCTTCTCTTTGGTCGAAAGCTTCCCCTTCACCAAGTCTAGGAAGCGCTGTGCAACTCTGGCTGACCGGACCCCCAGCTTGGACACCACGGCCTGGGTGTTGGAAAGGTCTGGTCCAGCTGCCTCCACCAGTTGCTTCAGTGATGTCGTCTTGGATCTGCACAGCACTTCAGTCAGCCCCGGTACTGCGCTGCAAGACACATCCAGCCTGGATCCATAAACTAAAGGCTCCTCCAAAAGCCAATGCAGAGAAATGTACCTCTGTGAAGGATTTAGTTTAAACAGGGCACAAGATTTAAAAACACCCTGATAAAACTGAGGTAACCCGTTTAACTTTAAGAGACTAAAATCAGTTAAAAGCAGAGCAGCATCCAGCCCCAGGTTATTCACACGCCTGAGAATGCAGCTGGCCACGTCCCTCCATACAAGGTCAGGAGGTCCTGCCAAAAACTTTTGGAGGAACTGCAAACGAAAAGTAGCAGTTCTGCTGGCCAGGTGGACAAGGCCCTGGCCCCCCTCCTCTCTCGGTATAAACAAGACAGACTGTGGCACCCAATGCTTATCGTCCCAGAAAAAATTAATCATTTCTGATTGTATTTTCACCAGCAGACCTGGTGGTGGGTCTAGGACGATAAGCCTGTGCCACAGCTGTGACGCAACAAGATTATTCAAAACAAGTACTCTGCCTCTGTACGACATTTGGGAGTGTAGCCATCTCCACTTTGCCAACTTGTTTTTGACTTTGGCCTCTACATCATCCCAGTTCTTTTGTACAACAGTTTTATTGCCTAAATAAACACCAAGATATTTAAAACCATCTTTCCTCCAGTGAAGACCTTGAGGAAGAACCGGGAGCCCAACAGGCCATTCCCCTACAGCGAGGGCTTCGCTTTTTCCCCAGTTCACTCTCGCAGCAGACAGGATGGAAAATTGTCCAGTGACCTTGGTCAACGTGCTGACGTCCTGCTGATCTTTTACAAAAACAACAATGTCGTCAGCATAAGCAGATAAAACTATATTGCTGTGAAAACCAGGTAAAACCAGACCGTGAACACACGAGCGGATTTTCTGAAGGAGGGGTTCCAGAGAGAGTGCATAGAGCATCCCCGACAGGGCACAGCCCTGTCGAACACCTCTATACACCCCAAAAGGAGCACACAGGCTACCATTGATCCTTAGCACACTCTCAATGTTGCTGTACAGTACCTGAATCTTGGCAATAAGACCAGCGCCGAACCCAAACCTTTCCATGGTTTTCCAGAGGAAGGCGTGCTCGACGCGGTCAAACGCCTTTTCTTGATCTAATGAAATCAAGGCTGATTTTAAACCCAACGAACTGGAGACTTCCAAAACATCTCTGATTAGGTAGATGTTATCTACCATAGACCTGCTGGGGACGCAATAGGTCTGGTCCCGGTGGATGACCTCTTCCATAGCTCCCCTCAGCCTAGTTGCCAGAGCCTTAGAGAGTATTTTATAATCAGTGCAGAGGAGAGACACAGGGCGCCAGTTCTTAATGTCCTGCAGGTTCCCTTTTTTTGGCAGGAGCGTAATAACTGCCCTGCGGCAAGACAGCGGGAGTGAACCAGTGACCAGGCTTTCGTTAAGAACATCCAGCAGGTCCTCTGCCAGGATGTCCCAGTAGGCCTTAAAAAACTCTACTGTGAGTCCGTCGATGCCAGGAGCCTTCTGGCCCTGCATGCTCTGGAGGGCTGCGTGGAGCTCCTGAAGCCCCAGTGGGCGCTCCAGGGAGGTGTTGGTCTCCTCAGAAACCTGGGGTAGTCCACTGCAGAACTCCCGATGCAGCTCCTCATTCTCTTTATACTCACTGTGGAACAGAGAAGAGTAGAACTCCACAGCCCTCCTCCTGATCTGACCTGGCTCACTCAGTTGTTGCCCTGTGTCTGACAGCAGGGAGTGGATCATCTTCCTCTGCCCGTGCTTCCTCTCCAAGCTGAAGAAAAAGTTGGAAGGGGCATCCATCTCCGTGATGTTTTGGATCCGGGACCTGACCAACACGCCCTGGACTTTAGTTTCCAGCAGGTTTGCTAAGACTAGCTTCTTGGATTTTAGAGCTTCAATGTGCTCTGAATTTCCTGTGGATTCACTCAGTCGTTCTAAATCCACTATGTTAATCTCCAGATCTGTGACAGATCTGGTAATGTCACGAGTAACATTGAGAGTGTGCTGTTGACAAAGTTGCTTCATTTGAACTTTCCCGTAGTCCCACCATTGCATCAGACAGGAAAAATCACTTTTCCTCCGTCTAAAAGCAGTCCAAAAAAACTTTAGAGCCTCTTTAAAACTCTGGTCGTGTGTCAAAACCGAATTAAAATGCCAGTAAGCGCTCCTAGGCAAAATGTTTCTGATAAAAACACTTCCTAAAAGCAACGAGTGGTCCGTAAAAGCCACAGGCAAAATCTGGCATGTCCTAAACACGTTAAAATGGTGCTTAAAACAATAAAAACGGTCAAGACGAGCTAAAGAGATACGGTTTTCTTTAAGGTGGGACCACGTGTACTGCCTGGAGCCTGCGTGCATCCTCCTCCATACGTCCACCAGATCACGAGATGAGACCAGCTGCCGCAAAGCACGCTGGGCCGCCGGATGTGGCTCCGCATGATTGCGGTCCAAAGACTCGTTTTCTGTGCAGTTGAAATCCCCTCCTATAAAAACATAATCTTCAGACCCACAATCACCCAACCTCTCCCCAATTTCTTCTAAAAAACGTTTTTTCTCTGCATTGGCATTTGGAGCATAAATATTAATAAAAATCATGTTAAAATCATTAAAAACTGCTCTGACTAAAATACACCTTCCCTGAACGACATGTTGAACTTCCAAGGAGTTTGGAGTGAAAGCTTTTGAAAAGAGGAAGCCCACTCCTGCACTCTGGGAGGTGCTGTGGCTCAAAATGGCCTCCCCTTTCCACTCCCTGTACCAGTCTGCTTCATTAGAAGGATCACTGTGGGTTTCTTGCAAATAAAACACATCGATTCCTTTCTGGTTCATTGTCTGATACACTAAAGCACGTTTTACAGCTTCTCTTGCCCCATTCAGGTTTAATGATGCTATTTTTAAAGTATCCATGATGGGCGAGAAGTTAAAAATAAAACAGCAACAAACTAAAAGAAATAATAAAGTGCTGTTGTGTAACATTGTAATCAGAGTTGTTTTCTAACTTTGGACATTGTTTTCTGTAATCTGAAAATTTCCTGAGAAGTAAAACCCGATACCTCCTTGTTCCTGATGTGAAATTTTGCTGAAGAAAGAAATACTTTCAAATCAGGAAAAAAACTTTCCACTTTTATGCCTCTCAGCCCTTTGGTATCTTGGAGGAACGTGATAAAAGCCTCCACTGGGTACCGGGGCTCTGTGCTGTTTGTCTGTGAAACAGACATTTCACTGGTGTCAGAGAAAACGCTGTCACAGTCACTGCTGTCCGACTCCTCCATCCTCTCTGCAGCCAACTTGCTCATCTGCCTGCTGGCCTGCACAGCATCCACCACATTTTTCCTTTTAGTTCGCCTCTTGTTGGGGGCTGAGGCCCCCTGCTCCATCACCTCTTCGACCGCACCTGTCTCTCCCTCCACATCAGCTCCTAAAACCAACCCTGCACTGGTACTTCCTGAACCTTTATTCTCACTATCCTCCTCCACCTCAACTCCCACTCTCTGATCCTCACACATCAACTCCTCATCACCCACCTCCCCCTCCTGTTCAACCTGCTCCCCGTCTCCCTCCCCCACCTGAGTCTCACCACCACCACCACCACCATCACCATCACCACCACCACCACCACCACACACCTCCGTGCTGCTTTTTTCCACACACACACCATCCTTTGATCCTTCACTGTCTACAGTCTGCACCTCAACAGGATCAGAACGTGTAGCGGGGGCCGCAGCGGGTTCCCCCGCAGAGGAGGGCCCCCCCGTGGCAGCGGGAGCCCCCTCCGCTCCTCCCTCACCGGACAGGTCCGCAGCTGCGGGCTGCTGCTCATCAGGTGCGCGCGGCCCAGCCCTGTCAGGACACATTTTAATCATGTGTCCCTCCTGACGACAGCCAAAGCACTTCATGTTGGAGGACGTTGCAAACAGAATGTAATCAAAACCGTCCAGCCGCACATGAAAGCGCACATCCAGCTCCTCATCGCGCCTGTTGAGCACCATGAACAGCTGTCTCCTGTGAGACACCACGTGTTTTAATAAAGGTGATTTACACCCCGTCAGCACCTTTTTAACGGGAGACACCACCTTTCCATGTCGCGACAGCTCTTTAATCAGAAAGTCATCACTGACAAACGGAGGGACGTTGGACAGTGTGACTTTTCTCGCCGGCAGCGCGAGCGGCGACACCTGCAGCAACAAACCATTAACTGATATCCCCACCTCCACCAGTCTCTGGACCTGCTCCACTTTCTCCACAAACACCACCACAGCCCCGTTCATGCGGGCTGCAGACCTAATGGACCCATGTCCAACCACCTCCCCCACCGCCAAACAAACTTCCTCCACGCTGCACGCAGAACCAGCACCCACCTTGATGCCGTTCTTACGTGTCAGCGTGGAGAAGTCACACGTGCTCCCCACCACCATGGCGTCTAAACGCCGGTGCACCTGACGGCCACACCCTCGTTAAACAAACTTTCTGTAAACTATTAAACTAATAAATCACCAACTAAACAATTAACATGCCAAGAAATACCCAGTGAAAGTAGAAAAGGGACAGAAAAAACGAATGAATGAACACTCTCACGTTCTGCTCCTCAGCTCTTCCACGCACGTCCTCTCTCCAGAAGAAGAAGAAGAAGAAGAAGAAGAAGAAGAAGAAGAAGAAGAAGAAGAAGAAGAAGAAGAAGAAGAAGAAGAAGAAGAAGAAGAAGAAGAAGAAGACAACATGAAGGGACTGGGCCCTACTGCGCATGTGCGGGCAAAGTTCCACACACAGCTCTGCCACTCCTTTGAGACAAAGTGTTCTAGTACTGTAAGTAACAACTATTTTATATATTTGTAGACATTTCTCTATGTAAAAGATAGCTGTGCAGATGTAACTTCACATTACAGTTACAGCCGACCGTTATTGTAATTTTGGTAAAATTGAGGGTTTTTGAGTGGTGAGTGCTAATGTTTTAGCTTAGCGTTAGCATGCTAACTTTATCAGTTCACAGTTTATTACGGAAAGTTGCTTTAGGAGATATGTAGGCTGCTGAAAGCAACCTTTATTACACAAGTTTATGCCGAGTGAATCCTGTCTGTGATTTTTTTTTAATATCTTAAATGCGCTCCACTCCAGTTGTATCAATTCAGCTAAGTTGATTAGCTTAGCTTCACGTTGCACGTGCGTTAGCGAGTTCACGTTACGGTTACGGCCTGACTGAAAATGTAATGGACTCTGTCATTAGCTGGTTATTAGTAAAATGAGCAATATGTGACAGTTGTATGTGGGGAAAATAGTGCAGCAGTTTAACAAATAAGTTGGAGCCACGTTGAAATCCTGAAGGAATAAAGAGCTGTGTAGCCAGGCCTACCAGACTATTAAAATAAACTGACAATAAAAAGTTATAAAAGTTATTAACTCTGCAGATAGAAAGGCAAGCCCAACTCATTCTGCATTAATTTTAACTCTAAATAACGTTAAACAGGAAAACTAATTATTCTGGCTGATAACATAAATTTCAAAGGGCTAGAATATTTCAAAGTACCATATTTCCTTGATCTTTGATGACATATGGTCATGGATAAGTGTGCTAAAAGTTTTCTTTCTTTTTTTTTTACAGGTTTGTGTGGAGGTGCAAATACTGTGAGTTTCTAACAGAGAAAAGGGGTAACCTGTTAAAACATTACAGGTTAAAACATGGAAGCTTCACCAGAAATATAACCTTTCCTTGCTTACATCAACAGTGTTTATGCTTGGTTGATGAAATGCAGAAGAGAACTCCAGATGGACAACTTGTGAAAGAGAAGATGGACCTGATGTTTGCATTGAGAAGAAAAGAGCTGGTGGAGTCAGAACCTGCAATATGTGACATGGTGGAATGTTGGCCTGCTCGTTTTACAGAAGATCAAGTAAGTTCATGATTAAAATAATAAGTCCACAAAAAGGTTAAAAACAAAACAAATGGACTTTATTTGTAACTGAAGACATTTTGCTTCTCATCCTTTCTCAAGCTTTCTCAATTCAAAGAAACAATTGTGGGATTGAAGTTATAAAGCTGTGGTATTTTTAAGCTTGCATAATACAGGTAGTCCCCGACTTCCGAGCGAGTTCCGTTCCTGCGAGGTGCTCGTAACACGAAAATTCGTATGTTGGAACACGAAGCACATGTTCTCGTAAGTCCGGATTTTCGCTCGTAAGTTGGAACATTTATGCTAGCGCTACTACGAACACTCGTTTTTCATCAAAAACGTTCATATTAGTTCATAAACATGGTCGGAAACGTGTTTCCAAATGGTTAGCTAACACACATCTAAAAACACATAAAAATGCTGTATTTTTTTAATGTTCTTTACAAATTTACTGTTCGTTCGGCAGCTCGTAAGTCCGGAACCTCGTATGTAAGAGCGCTCATAAGACGGGGACTACCTGTAATATTTTTTCATGCGTCTGTCTTTCCAATAGGAAGCTGCCATTATAGGACCCAAATATATTTGTTACCCATCCAGACTGTCAGCACAAACTGTCATTGTACCTTGTAGGATATGAGAGTTGCTGTCTACAGCTACCTCTATCTTTTAGGTAAGGGAAATTGTATTGTGAGCAGGTAATTATTGCAAAATTAACCCCAACAGCCTGATGCAGGACTCAGATTTCAGATTATCCTGAAGGGGTGTATTATGCAGTAATGCCCTGCTCACTGTGCACTATCCTGCTTATTAAAAGGTTACTTGCCAACTAAAATCCATAATTTGACACAAAATATGAATAGTCTTTTCTATAACAATGGTGTGCTACACAGAAGTAACGGACGTTAGAATGCTGAAATTTACAAATCATAATTGAATAACAAAGCTATTGAATAATACAGTATAGATTGTTGTGGAAGCCATCAGAGCTTAAAGTGTCAACTTGGATTCACAGAGGTCACACAACCACAAACAAGCAAAGCAATAGACAAGCAACTCCTGTGTTGTGCACAGTACATTGACTTTTTGTCCCAAAAAAAAAGTTTGACTAGAAAAATCTAAATAAGTTAGGGGGCTATGCGTTTTGCTTCCGACCATGTCTGTACCTGTGCAATTTTTATTGGTGCCCTCATGCTGGTGCTTTCAGCTAAGGTTATTAGTTGTTGAGATGTGATACTGGAACATTCTCTGTATTTTGCAGGTATGCATGGAGTTCAACAGGATTGTTGGCAAGAATCTCAAGCAGGAATTCGATGAGAGCATCGATCGACATAGTCAGAGTCAGAGAGAATTTATTGTCATTTGCACCGCATGTAGTACATGTGTTGAAAACGAGATTATGTACACAGGGTCCCAGTTACATCCAACAACAAATGCAAGAGAAAAACAATAATAACATCTAGGATTAACTAAGAGAGACATCAGCTAGTAATACACTAAGCCCTAATGTAGTAGAAAAACATCATTATAAACAGCAGCACGAACATGAGTCATTATGAGCAGAACATGAGTCATTATGAGCAGATGGTCACAGATGAACGCAGCAACAAGAAACAGATCAGTATCAACATGATGTGACATTTTGCAGTGTTTATTCTTATTATTTATTTATTCATGAGTCTGACAGCCTCAGGGTAGAAGCTGTTCCTCAGTCTAGTGGTTCTACATTTGATGCTCCTCAACCTCCGTCCCGAGGGGAGTGGTGCAAAGAGTGAGTGTGCTGGGTGAGTGAGGTCTTTCATGATGCAGGTGGCTCTTTTTCTGCATCTGGAGGTGTAAATGTCTGTGATGGTGGGGAGACTGACTCCCACAGACTTCTGTGCAGCCTTCACCACTCTGTAGAGCTTTCCTCTCTGCAACTGTGCAGCCTCCATGCCACACGTTGATGCTGGAGCACAGGACGCTCTCCACTGCACACCTGTAGAACGAGGTGAGGACTGAGCTTCTCAGACCAGCTCGTCTCAGCCGTCTGAGGAAGTAGAGTCTCTGATGACCTTTCTTGATCAGGCTGGTGGTGTTATTGCTCCAGCTGAGGTTATCATTCAAGTGTACACCCAGGTACTTGTAGCTGGAGACCACCTCCACCGCAGATCCACCTATATACAGTGGGGTGTGGGTGTGTTTGTTCCTTCTGAAGTCCACAATCATCTCCTTCGTCTTCTTCACATTCATGTGAAGGTTGTTCTCTTTGCACCAGCTCTCCAGATGTTCCACCTCCTGTCTGTAGCTGGATTCATCATTATCTGTGATGCATCCCACCACAGCTGTATCATCTGCAAACTTAACAATATGACAGCCTGGATGTGTGGCTGTACAATCATATGTGAGCAGAGTGAACAGAAGAGGGCTCAGCACACATCCTTGAGGAGAGCCAGTGCTGAGGGTGATGGTGGAGGAGGAGAAGTTGTGGATCTTCACGGACTGTGGTCTGTTTGTTAAGAAGTCTAGTACCCAGTTACAGATGGAGGGGCTTAGTCCAAGTGTGGATAGTTTGTCTATCAGAGTTTGGGGGATCATGGTGTTGAAAGCAGATGTGAAGTCCACAAAGAGCAGACGCACGTATGAGTCCTTCTGATCCAGGTGGGTGAGAGCAGTAGAAAATTCTGTCCACCATCTACATGCTGACCACTTAGGCAACCCCACTTTGAAAAATCCAAACTATCCCTTTAATTTTCATTTACCCGTATGTCTTATGCTATGCTGTGTCCTCGTCTTGTCGAGATTTTTCGATCCAAGAGAGGGAAAGTTGGCCAAGTGTTGACACAGCTTTCCCAACAGACCAGGGTTGGTCCTATTGTTTTCTGTAGCTCATGTCTTCAAGTGTGACTATTCATCTTAATGCTTCCCATAGAAAATGTTAGATTTAAATCAAAGGTTTTAAAAACAAGGCTGTGAGTTTCTGAACTTCACTAAAACTTTCAGAGAACTTCAGTACAACCTGCTAGCTCTTCTCAATGTTGTAACAGTATGTTAATCAACCATGATGCATGTGTTCTTAAATTTTAGGGAATACCTTCAAAAGTCCTTGATGTTGATGTTTATAAAGGTGTGAGAACTTCACATTGTATAATGCAATCATTTGTACTTGTTTGCTCACTTGTGTTTGTCATTTTACTGCCCAACAGACTGCAGAGCTTACTGATATTCGAACACTGGTGCTCAGAGGACTTCCTGTTATCCTTGGTGACATGAACCCCACAGACCTACAAACCAGCCTTTGTAAGTAATTTTATTATCTCAAAGATGACCTAAAGGAACAATGGCCCTCATGCACGAAAATGTTCGTATTCTTATCCTAAATTTCTCCTACTTTTGTTCGTACGAAGCGTTCGTACGAACATGCCACGTCAGATCCAACAAAGTCTTCTATCGTCAGGAAATGTGTGTATATGAGCTGTGTAAATAATGATGAATCCCACCTGTTCTATTCACCTGCTCGTGCACGCGAGTGGTTATTTACATAATTCCCACCCCTCAAAACACCATATAAGGATATAGTTTCCTGCCACCGCGAGCAGGAAGTGTCCATTCATTCCGGCTTTTATGCGTCAGAAAACACACAAACGCGTTTGGCGAATTAAAATTGACTCGCCTTTGATCATAGTGTCAGCCCCGGATCTGAGCGCAGACCCACACAGAATACAGATGACATCAGTGAGCGCCCACAGTCAACAGGCAGTTTATATTAAAAATGACATGAAACAACTGAATAAGCTGGTTTCGCTTTTTTCTCCCCTGTCTCTGCAGCGGCGCTGTGTATGTGTGTGTGTGTGTGTGTGTGTGTGTGTGTGTGTGTGTGGCGACAGTGGCGCGGGGCGCGTTGCGTGGCACACGGTGGTCGACATGAGTGGCGCGGGGGGGCGCGTGGCGTGGTGGCGCGGTGCGCGTTGCGTGGCACACGGTGGTCGACATGAGTGGCGCGGGGGGCGCGTTGCGTGGCACACGGTGGTCGACATGAGTGGCGCGGGGGGGGCGCGTTGCGTGGCACACGGTGGTCGACATGAGTGGCGCGGGGGCCGCGCGCGGGTGGCGCAAGGTGGTGGACGTGGGGGTGGGGTGTGTTGAAGCCGCTTTAATTAAACCAATATGTGTGGTTGCATTTAATTGTTTTTAAACTCAAAATATTTTCTAAATAACGAAATATAAAGTTATTAGTGGAGAAAAGGCCGTCTGGATGACAGCGGACTGACGCTCCTAAAATATACGTCAGGTCTGGACCACACGTAAATTTTGTTCGTATCTGAAAAAAATCCTAGGATATGAAAACATTGTTGGATGCCACAAATGATCCCAAATCACTCGTACGCACAGTATAAGAACAAATCTGTGCGTACGAACGGTTTGTGCATGAGGGCCAATGTAAGGTGCTGAAAATATAATAAAAATGTGTACACTGAAATGAACATAGATTTTTCAAAGTGTCTAAAAATACAAATTGCTGTGACCATGTCCACAAAAATACACTGCTTATTTTCTTACACTGATCCTCCTGCTGCTTCTCTAAATTGGGGAAAATTCTGTCCACCATCTACATGCTGACCACTTAGGCAACCCCACTTTGAAAAATCCAAACTATCCCTTTAATTTTCATTTACCCGTATGTCTTATGCTGTGTTGAGTTCATGTCATGAACTGTTATGCTTATGTTTTATGCTATGCTGTTTCATGAGGGAGTGGTGGAGCAGAGGTTAGAGTATATGGGCCAGTGATCAGAAAGTCACCAGTTCAACTCCCAGGACTAACGACGTCAAAATGTGGGTGGAAAAGGTGAAACATCCACACCAGCCTCAACCTTCATTTGCCCCACTCTGGGCCCTTGAGCAAGGCTCTTAACCCCCACCATTTGCTCCCTAAACAGGTCTCTTGAAAACAGTTTTTGTGACTCAATGGGACTATCAGTAGAAATAACGGGTAAATATAAATGTTGGGATTTGAGCCTGGACAGACAGATGTGGGAACCCTGGTGACAGTTCCTGTATTTGAAAAAAAAAAAAAACCTGTGAGCATAGTTTTAAACAACTGAAAGAATACGGTATCGTTCCACACTAGCACATGATCATGTGTCCTTTTGTGGAGCTTAAACTAATACACAATTTACACAAGGAAACTAGGGCTGCATGTTATGATAAAACAGAAGATATG
Organism: Garcialebias charrua; assembly: GCA_038048925.1. Classification (NCBI taxonomy): domain Eukaryota; kingdom Metazoa; phylum Chordata; class Actinopteri; order Cyprinodontiformes; family Rivulidae; genus Garcialebias; species Garcialebias charrua. The sequence continues at coordinate 15,151 of JBBPBX010001850.1, read as the reverse complement.
ACAAATATTGTAATTCGTTTATGGAAATCATTATTTTTGATCAATTAATGATGGCTGCTTAACGATAATTGTCTCTGTTGTGCTCTTGTCATTTATTAAGGACTCAGATGATGATGACTTGTTCTGCAACATTGACATTGGGATTCTCCTCGTTGAACCTGAAGGTGCTGTGCCCTCATCCTCCTTGCATCTCAGTCCAGCCTCTCTGAAAATCATCATGGAGGGAGAAGTCGTGTTGGCCAACATTCAAGACCTGCCAAAAGCTATGTGCATTCTCTTTGGACTTGTATATGCTATGCCTTTCAACTACCTCAGTTCTATGAAGTCCACATTCCAGTTCATCCAACAGGTGTCTCCATCTATCACCTGTGCGTCAACACCTTGTGCCTAACAGTGAGTTGAACTTGCTTTCTGACTGTGTTTTATGTTTTTATTGCAGGTCATGACCCTGCTTTAACTTCACGTGTTCATGTTTGTGTCTCTTTCAAAAGACAAAACCTGCTGCACCTGACCTCATGTACAGACCTGTGTCCTCTGCTCTCTCCTCCTGCCTCCTGCAGCTCCTCTCCATCCATCAGCTGTGCGTCAACACCTTGTGCCTAACAGTGAGTTGAACTTGTTTTGTATCTGTGTTTTATGTTGTTATTGCAGGTCATGACCCTGCTTTAACTTCACATGTTCATGTTTGTGTCTCTTTCAACAGACAAAACCTGTTGCACCTGACCTCATGTACAAACCTGTGTCCTCTGCTCTCTCCTCCTGCAGCTCCTCTCCCTCATCACCTGTGCGTCAACACCTTATGCCTAACAGTGAGTTGAACTTGTTTTGTATCTGTGTTTTATGTTGTTATTGCAGGTCATGACCCTGCTTTAACTTCACATGTTCATGTTTGTGTCTCTTTCAACAGACAAAACCTGCTGCGCCTGACCTCATGTACAGACCTGTGTCCTCTGCTCTCTCCTCACCATCCTCCTGCAGCTCCTCTCCCTCATCACCTGTGCGTCAACACCTTATGCCTAACAGTGAGTTGAACTTGTTTTGTATCTGTGTTTTCTGTTTTTATTGCAGGTCATGACCCTGCTTTAACTTCACATGTTCATGTTTGTGTCTCTTTCAACAGACAAAACCTGCTACGCCTGACCTCATGTACAGACCTGTGTCCTCTGCTCTCTCCTCCTGCCTCCTGCAGCTCCTCTCCCTCATCACCTGTGCGTCAACACCTTGTGCCTAACAGTGAGTCGAACTTGTTTTCTGACTGTGTTTTATGTTGTTATTGCAGGTCATGACCCTGCTTTAACTTCACATGTTCATGTTTGTGTCTCTTTCAACAGACAAAACCTGTTGCACCTGACCTCATGTACAAACCTGTGTCCTCTGCTCTCTCCTCCTGCAGCTCCTCTCCCTCATCACCTGTGCGTCAACACCTTATGCCTAACAGTGAGTTGAACTTGTTTTGTATCTGTGTTTTCTGTTTTTATTGCAGGTCATGACCCTGCTTTAACTTCACATGTTCATGTTTGTGTCTCTTTCAACAGACAAAACCTGCTGCACCTGACCTCATGTACAGACCTGTGTCCTCTGCTCTCTCCTCACCATCCTCCTGCAGCTCCTCTCTATCCATCACATGTGCGTCAACACCTTGTGCCTAACCCTGACATGTATCCACATCAATGACTGCTGCCAAAACAGGAAAACACACCTGACCTGATGGACAGACCTGCTCTCATCAGGACTACACACCTGACCTGAACTCACATCTGGACTCCCATGTACCCATCATTCATGGTTGAATCATTGCTCAATGGCTAAGCAGTTCCATATGATCCATGTTTGAAAATGAGAACCACCTAATAAGCCTGTCTACCTCCACTTCAATCAAAGTAAGGGAATTTTCTTTTCTATGCTGTTTTTGTGCTGCTTCTAGCTTTTTCAGGTTCCTGGACTGTACACTAAGGCACTGGTTTTTCAAGTAAATTTTCAAGTAAAGCGAAAGAAAATAAATGAAAACAACCAAAGAAAATAAATTATGAAACTGAGCAGATTTAGCAAAGTACTAGTTACTTGTTTACTATTTCATATTTACTAGTTGGGGCTGTTAAAATGCAAGCACAAGTGGTAAAATGTTTCAGTTGTTCCAAAAACAATATTTTTGTTTTGTTTTACTGTGACTGGATGTGAAAGACTGAAGTTAATGCAAAAAAAAAAAAAGTTACAACATTTTGCTGTTTTGTCTTTTCTTTTGCTTATAAATCACATGTGCTTTTATGCCTTGCTTATGTTTACATGATCCTCTTTGTGTGTCATTGTTGGCAACCAGTGCACTTGTTAAAAAGTTTTTTTTGTGTAAATGAATAAAAGTGAAGTTCCATTTTAAATACTGTATCCTGTTATTTAGTGTATTGTTAAAATGTTTAACTGTTCAAAAGCATGTGTGAAATATATATATATATATATATATATATATATATATATATATATATATATATATATATATATATATATATATACAAATGTAATGTAATATATAATGCAATATATTATATAATATATAAAGAATATTGACAAATGTACCAATGTAATATATAATGCAATATATTTAGATATATTAGTTAATATACCATAAAATATATTAAATTCATATATTTTACAATATATTTTAAATATATTATTTGATATATTTTTTGTTATATTTTGGCATATATGTGTAGATATATATTCTAATATATTTTTCAATATATTAAAAGCGGCAATTCCTTATATATTATTACATATATTACAATATATTGTGTTCATATATTTTTCAATATATGGCAAAATATATTTAGATATATTGGTTAATATACCATAAAATATATTAAATTCATATATTTTACAATATATTTTAAATATATTATTTGATATATTTTTTGTTATATTTTGGCATATATGTGTAGATATATATTCTAATATATTTTTCAATATATTAAAAGCGGCAATTCCTTATATATTATTACATATATTACAATATATTGTGTTCATATATTTTTCAATATATGGCAAAATATATTTAGATATATTGGTTAATATACCATAAAATATATTAAATTCATATATTTTACAATATATTTTAAATATATTATTTGATATATTTTTTGTTATATTTTGGCATATATGTGTAGATATATATTCTAATATATTTTTCAATATATTAAAAGCGGCAATTCCTTATATATTATTACATATATTACAATATATTGTGTTCATATATTTTTCAATATATATTTTAATATATATTTCATGCTGTAATTTTAATTTAATTTTAGGGTATTAATAATCCATATCAACTGATACAAACCACAGTAACCTTAATCTTGTCAAATACTTTCAAACAACCCCAAAATTACATTATTATGAAATGCAATATATTGTTGAAAAATATATTGTAAAATATATTTTTCTTGCGTGCATAGAACTCAAACAACACAAATAAACCTTCAGAAATGTGTACATAAATGAATCTGACAACCAGCAGTCTACAGAAACCAACGTTCTTGAACACGACACACAATGGACCAATCACAGCGTTTTAAGCAGCCATTTTGTCTCTGTAATGCTAACGTTAGCTCGACCCAAAGAACTGGACACACTTTCACAAAATAAACGTATTTTTACACCGCAGAAAATTCTGTAAATGAGCTCAACACATCCAGGCTAACTTCCACGCCCCCCAAAGAAGGCAGCACGCTAACTGTGTACAACAACGGACTTTACGTCACTCGGAACCGGATCCTGTCCGGTCCAAAAGCTGAGTGGGCTTTACCCGAACCTCGGCTAACAACACGTTGTAACAGATTAGGTAAAAATGGAGCAGCAAAGAGTGAAACAGACCTTCAACAGCAAACCGCAGATGTAATAGAATGAAGCAGAGGTGACACGGCGGTCACAACAAAGAAAAATGCATGCAGCCTCGCGACACGTAACGAAACGTCTCACAAAAACAAGCAAACATTTATCCGCAGCTTCAAGCACACGAGCAAAAGTGAAAGAAAGAATAATTCTAACGGGAAACGCACCAGACAATGCCAAGATTAGCAATCTCTGAGACACTCACCAGCCAAAATAATTCCATAAGTCCACAACAGGATGCAAACTAATGCCAACAACACCGTAACAATAAGCTACACAAAACAACTTAATAATCGTTCTAGGAACTCGGACGAGCCACCAAATGTAATGAAATAAGACCGTATGCGGCCACCAAATGTAATGAAATAAGGTGGGGTAGGGTATTTAAACACTTACTGGACCACCATTATTGTAGATGCGCAGGTCTGAGCAGAGTTTATCTGCACAAACTGCCACCAATGTGCGAGTTCTTCCTTTTTCCGATACTAAATTGCTTTTACTGTAATTAGGAAAAATGTAATTTCACGAGAGGCTTCAACTTATGTTGGTCTACCAAAAAAATAGACCTTTTATTGAAACTATCACAAAAATTACATTAAACATTTGTATCGATATTAGCTCTGATTTAATAACTACGTTGACAAGAATTCAAATTAAAACTCACAGACAGTTAGAAACTTAAACTGTTGGCACATTTACTTGACAGATTAATAGCTTATGAAAATTAAGAAATAGGAGGAAGAAGATGAAGATTGAAAGCTAAGTTAACTGGAGTTGATTATTTTGAAACCAACCAGGGTGGCATGCCTTTCCCATACAGGTCCAGCTGTACTTCCGACACGTGCAGCATACAAACAAGCCTCTTTACCTGGTGACGAGATGTCTAGGAGGTGAGGGCTGAGAAGTTTTGGACGCTAACGGACTGTGTTGTCCAGTGAACGTCCAGATGACTTCGTGCGTGTATATCTGGATCAGACGAGCGGGAGCACGCTTTCACCGGCAGGAACAGGCCCCAATCGCACTGGCTGAACTTTCAAAGTAAAACTTCAGAAAACAAATTCTTCCAGAAATGAGTGAAAGGATCACAGTAAGGCTTTACTGTGATTCCAGCTGAAACGTGGGTCGAGTTGACACATGACCGGAACGTCTCCAGCTTTTCCAGAGGAGAGAAACCAGTTGTCAGTTAGTTCTCTCCAAAAACTAAAGAAAAAAACAGGAAATGACCTTTATATGGGAGGCGGGGTCTTCCCCACCTCCTTGATGACTACTGGCTGAACTTAACAAAATAAGAGATGGGTTTTCATCTAATAGGCAGAATGGTCTCTGAAGGACAACAGGAAAACTGTTTACAAAATCGGCCAGATGGCCTGCTTGTGAGCACCGAGAATATTATGGCTAACTTCATAGACAACACAGAGAAGGAAGTAGCACAGCCTTTACGTCCCAGATTCAGAACCTGCTTGTTCTTGCAGAAATAAAACCAGCAGAAGGTCAAAGCTCATGAAAGTAACAGATCATCATTAAAATGACAAAAATATACTGTTGATCAATTCTGAATTAACACACATTAAAGAGAAAGTTCAATCTGATTAATTAGTGTCCATTAATTCATAATAATTGTAAACCAATATAAGTGTCCAATTGTCTCCTTGAGGGCTTCAAGAAGGTGTAACACTGAGAGTTTCAAAGAGATGCAGAGAGGTGTACTTAAAGGTCAAGCCTAAAATATCAGAGGTTAGGTGTATCACTACACTGCCAAAAGAGAGAGAGAAAGGGGAGAAAAGGGGAGTAAGAGTTGATATGCTGGTGAAGATTCTCAGTCGTCCAGGATGTTGGTGCGTGACTTGTAAGCCTGTATAAAACTTCTCGTTCTCACAGCTTCCATTCAGAATTGAAAAAGACTTCTGGACAGAAGTCGAAACGTTTTCTGCAACAAATAAAGTCCAGTTGATCCTGTATTGAATGCCTTTTTTGAGTAAGAGTTGAGTTAGACTCGCGCTTTGGTCCGCAGGCTAGAGCGCGCGCGCTGCGCGTGCACTGTTCCGTGCAGCGAAATGCGTTTACAGTGTCGCCTCTGTGTTTATAGTTGTCCCACGGCGGCGCATGGCAAAGTGCTGTTCTTTTACGGACCAGCAGGAGGCAGTACCCTCTATGTTGCAAGAAAGGTGTAGAAGAAGAAATCTACCGTAGAAGAAGAACTGTTTGAAATCACACAACAAAAACAAATAGCTTTCCGCTCGCGTGCTGAACTGTTGTCTTTATTTGCGGTTTTAATGCATGGAGTCAGCGGAGGAGAAAGCGATCACGTGACTTTTGGCGAAAAAACAAAAGAAAAGTCCGACTCCAGATCAGGAACGAAGGAGAATTTAATACATTTTGTGTCACAAAACATTCCTCCATGCGTCGCGACTCCGTCTCCACGACCATAGCGGCGCAAACAGCTGCAGGCTCCTGCGTGAAGAGGGTGAAGGCTGTCGGGTGTGGACCTGTCAATCAAATCGTAGCGCCCACCGCGCGCGCGAAAGCTAGATACTCGACGTGTCGCGTAGCGCGCGAGGGTGCGCGCTCCAGAAGTGACGCAATTTCACAGTCCCCGCCCCTGCGCGTTGGCTCCGCGCGTGGGATTAGCGCGTGTCGTGCACCTCTGAATTTTTGAAACTCCGCAAGCCTATGCGCGCGCGGTGGGCGCTACGATTTGATTGACAGGTCCTCACCCGACAGCCTTCACCCTCTTCACGCCGGAGCCTGCAGCTGTTTGCGCCGCTGTGGTCGTGGAGACGGAGTCGCGACGCATGGAGGAATGTTTTGTGACACAAAATGTATTAAATTCTCCTTCGTTCCTGATCTGGAGTCGGACTTTTCTTTTGTTTTTTCGCCAAAAGTCACGTGATCGCTTTCTCCTCCGCTGACTCCATGCATTAAAACCGCAAATAAAGACAACAGTTCAGCACGCGAGCGGAAAGCTATTTGTTTTTGTTGTGTGATTTCAAACAGTTCTTCTTCTACGGTAGATTTCTTCTTCTACACCTTTCTTGCAACATATGCACAGGTTTTAGAGGGTACTGCCTCCTGCTGGTCCGTAAAAGAACAGCACTTTGCCATGCACCGCCGTGCGTCAACCATAAACACAGAGGCGACACTGTAAACGCATTTCGCCGCACGGCACAGTGCACGCGCAGCGTGCACGCTCCAGCCTGCGGACCAAAGCGCGAGTCTAAAGGGCGAAATATACCTGAGCGTACATGGAGTACGCCTATACGCCACGTACGTACGTCAAGGCAAAAGCGTAGCCCCGCGTAGCCCCTCAGGGCATGTACGCGCAAAGCTTTTTTTTTACGACCGCGGACGCTTGCGCGGTGTCTGACCATAAACTTCCCCGGCGCCGGACTGTTTTGTATGTTACACAAATGAAATAAATTCCCCTTCTTTATCGCTGATCGGGCCTTTTCTTTTGTTTTTTTGCCTAAAGTCAAGTAACCGCTTCTTCCTCCGTTCACTCGATGACTGAAATGAATGAATTCAGGTCCTACCTGGGTGCGCAATGTTTTAAATATTCCCTGGTGGACTGTGTGCTGCAGGAAAAGCGCTCCCTGTTATTATTTTTATTTCTGAGATAACTTTTTATAACATATATAGTAGAAACACCGCATCAGAACACCGCAGAAGTCTTCAGCGAGCTGCTCATGATGCATTCTCGAGGTTTCACAGAGCTGACTGAAAGCTGTCAATCATTTCAGTAGTCATGTCAGTAAGTCACAAATCAGCGAGCTCAGTTCAAGTCCCCTCCGTGCGCAGCTGCTCATTTTACAACAAGGATCTGGAGCGAGAACGCGAGCGTTTGAAAGCTGATAAAAGCCGAGCTATAGCAGCGAAAACATGCGCACAAAATGCGCACGTACAGTGGCGTACTTCATGTACGCTGAGGTGTAGTCCAGGCTTAACTCAGCCTATAGGCTTGCGGAGTTTCAAAAATTCAGAGGTGCACGACACGCGCTAATCCCACGCGCGGGGCAAACGCGCAGGGGCGGGGACTGAGAAATTGCGTCACTTTTGGAGCGCGTACCCTCGCGCGCTGCGCGACGCGTCGAGTATGAATCTAGCTTTAGCCAGCTAGGGCTGCCGGGAAAGCCCGTATGGGCTGCCAAAAGAGTGAAAGGGAGAGAAAAAGGGGTAAGCTCTCTAGGGCTGCCGGGATAGCCTGTATGGGTAGCCAAAAAAGAGAGAGAAAAGGGGGAGAAAAGGGGGAGTAAGCCCACTAGGGCTGCCGGGATAGCCCAGATGGACTACCTAAAGAGAGAGAAAGGGGGGAGAAAAGGGGAGTAAGCCCACTAGGGCTACCGAGATAGCCCAGATGGACTGCCAATAGAGAGAGGGGGAGAAAAGGGGAGTAAGCCTGTTAGGGCTGCCGGGATAGCCCAGATGGACAGCCAAAAGAGAGAGAAAGAGGGGAGAAAAGGGGAGTAAACCCGCTTGGGCTACCGTGATAGTCCAGATGGAATGCCAAACGAGAGAGAAAGGGGGGGGGGAAGGGGAGTAAGCCCGCCAGGGTTGCCGGGATAGCCCAGATGGACTACCAAAAGAGAGAGAAAGGGGGAAGAAAAGGGGAGTAAGCCTGCTAGGTCTGCCGGGATGTACCGTAAGGGCTGCCAAAATAGAGATAGGGAGAAAAGGGAGTAAGCCCGCGAGGGCTGTCGGGATAGCCCGTATGGGCTGCTAAAAGAGAGAAAGTGGGAGAAATGGGAGTAAGCCCTCTAGGGCTGCCGGGATAGCCCGAATGGGCTGCCAAAAAGAGAGAGAAAAAGTGTGTGGGGGGGGGGCCATCCTGTTTAAGCTGCCAGGGAAAGATAGTAAGCCTGCTAGGGTTACCAGAAGTGAAAGGGGAGGCGACAGTTAGATCATAAGGACTCCACCACCAGTTAGTGATGTGAGAGCATACCTAGAACTGAGCAAGCGCTGAGCAGGGAGCACAGATTAGAGGTCTGGGTGGATGTAGGAGGAGTAGGCCGCCAAGGAACAGCGAACAAGCTGTTGGGAGGATGACTCGGGAGCACCCTGAATGGCTATGGAGGTAGCTTAGCTATGCCATACAGGAGTGGCTTAATAGCATAGTTAGAGAACAGATTCGGGAATGGACCCTGGTGATAGAGTTTAGCAAGAGAGTAATGCCAACTAGGGGGGGTCGAATATAAGGGAGCTTGAAACGGCGCTGGACAACTCAGTGTATGACAGAAGCTAATACAGTGGGTACAAAAACTGGGAAGGAGGGAGACTTAATTGTCACATGGGATTAGCAAACAGGTACGGAGTGAATGAAAAGGAGCGTTGAGTGGAAGGAGCGAGACCAGATCGAATCTAGAAATGGGCTGAATGTAGGAGCAGAAAAACGACGGGATACAACTGCAGGGCGAGAACCTCTAGGTCTAGGCACTGGGTTGGAGAGGATTTGGCTGACGGGCAGAGGTGACGGAAAACCTGGAATTTAGAACGGGAGAGAACATCCACAAGGAGGTTAGAAGGACCAGGAACATGGCAAGCGGACGAGAAGAAGTTATCTGCAACAGATTGCCAGGAGATGCGGCGGATGTAGGGCATGATTGATTTTACAGAGCAGCGGCCTTTTTTGATGGCCTCGACCATGGTGAGATTATCGCACAGGTAGAAATGTGCTTCCTCCTCCAGGAATGACCCCAGAGGCAGCAGGCTGTGGCAATAAGGACAATTTCATAAAGGCGGGAGACTCTGCCCGAAGAATGAAGGGGCCACTTGCCAGCAAACCAATGGCCCTGGAAAAAGCCCCTAAACCTGAGGACGTATGTAATTTAGTTGTGTTTAAACATAAACATCGGGCAAAGCGGACAGATGCACCCTAGCTGTATCCGAATGCAAACATCAGGTACGAAGAACACATGCATTTCGGTTGTTTTTGTATGCAAACGGCAGGCAAAGAGAACAGATGTATCCCAGTTGTTTTCCCGTGTGAACATCAGGCAAAGAGAACATACGCATTTTAGTTGATTCCAAATGTAAACATCTGGCAGAGAGAACATATGACTTTTTTTTTAAGAGAAAGTCGGGCAAAGCAGACAGATGCATCCTAGTAACATGGTGTTTGCTAAATATGACCCCAAATGGCAGACCAAAGAACACGAGGACAAGCGAGTTCAAAAGTGATAGTTTATTTACAGTGCAGGAACTGGAGTTTGCTGTGGGAAGAGAAGAGCAGAGGCGGTGAATATCCTGAGATCCAGATGATTCTTTTATAACAATTGTGCTGATAGTAGTATTTGTCCCTACTGTAGAATGTGTTTGCAGGTGGCGTCGGATAATGGGTTCACAGAGGGCGAGGTCCAGAGAAGACGGCGGGTCCAGTGGGCAAGTACAGATTGAAATTAAAGAGTGGTGAAGATGTCCAGAATGAAGTCCTTTAGTTATGGATTCAGTGTACAGGGTTGGCAACCAGACGCAGCCTAGGAGATGAGTGAGCAAGCAGTACTGGACAAGAGCTGAACAAACGGGCAAAGGCAAACAGGTTAGTGCAGATGAGTCAAAACTAGGAATCAGAGGCTGTGACAATATTACCCAAGGTAATCAATGTTCGAGCGTCGGCTGAACGTCTGTGGTTTAAGTAGAGCAGGAGGTGAAGGTCTAGAAGGCAGATGCAGGTGTAGCTAATCAAATGATTAGCTGCTGAGTGAGGTTGCTGGAGGAGAAGGCAGAACTCCAACACCTAGATGTTTCTGAATGCAAACATGAGGCAAAGCAGACAGATGCAACTTAGTTGCTTCCAAAATGCAAACATCGGGCGAAGCAAGCAGATGTACTCTAGCTGTGCCTAGATGCAACGTCAAGCAAAGCAAACAGATGAACCCCAGCTGCTCCCAAATGCAGATGCCGGGCAAAGGGGACAGATGCACCCCAGTTGTTTTCAAATGCCAACATCAGGCAGAAAGGACAGACGTACCCCAGCTGACTGTAAATGCAAACACCAGGTAAAGCAGACATATGTATTCTAGCCGCTTCCGAATGTACCCGTCCGGCAAAGAGAACACATGCATTTTATTTGATTTTAAATGAAAACATAGGGCAAAGAAAACATACATATTCTAGTTTTTCCCAAATGTAAAAATCAGGTAAAGTGAAAAATGAAATAAAGCTTAAAACACAATAGAAACATTCCAAACTAGGATAAAAATTAAAAGCAATGTGATATATTTGTAGAATAAAGCTCCACCAGGTCCAGGCTGCTTGTGAACATGACTGGTAGGACCAGTGGCGGTCCTAGCCTATTTGGCGCCCTGTGCGAGCAACCCCAATGGCCCCCCCCCCCCGCTAGGTTGCCAGTGGGGGTCCTCTCCCAGAAAATTTTGAATAAAATAGATGCCATTTCCTGCATTCTGGTGTATTTTAATGGGTTGTTCAACATCTAGTTTTACCTACATATATAAACTATTCAATAAGTATTTAGAGTTAATGGCAGAACAAGAAGTAGCCTGAGACAAACATGTAGCATTAACACATTATGAACATTATTCAATAATTGTTTCTATAAGAACATTATCAAATATTTTATATGAACGGTAAGATACTAGCAACAACAGCATTGTAAGAGGGGGACAGTTGAACACGGAGGCCTCCACCTCTGTTTAATGATGGATGGTTTCTTTTCACAAAGATGGCCTCCTTTACTCCTCTCTCAAACCATTGTTCCTCTCTATCAAGGAGGAAAGATGACTATGTTTGTCACAGCTCCTCAGACTGAAGAAGTATTTTTGATACAAAAAAGAATGTGTCCAGAGGACTACATTTATTGAGCCTGCATCAGGACAATAATCTGTAAAGCTTTGACACATTTTATATGGAAAACACATTTTGACTTAACCAATTAATATATTTTCAATGGCAAAATATGCAGGTTTATTTCACATTACGTTCATACTATTCCCTTTCATTGCTTTATGTATTTACTATCTTACTTTTAATGAGAAAAATATAACGAGTCATTACTGTCATTTAGAAAGTGTTTACAACAGCTCACCTGCTCCTTCATACTGACAGGAACAATCCCCTCATCACTCCTGGCTCTGCTCCTGACACTAAATCATTTTAAAAATTGTCATAACTCAACACAAATCTCCCTTTTTTTACAAAGCCTTATGATCAATTCAGGCCAGTTTCATTAAAGGATTGAATCATCTAACATCTCAGGGCACTTTTCATATAGAGCAGGTCTTCAACAGGCTCATGTAATATTATTTAAATTAGATAAACAGTATGTTATGTCACAATGCCACACACCACATAATTCATTGACTTGATAATTAACTTGAACAGTGTTTTGTAGGCAAAGTTCAACATCATCATGTCTTACCTGTTTGATCTCTCTCACTTACAAACTGCAGCTGTTTGAATGAAAAATGTGTCAATGTTTGTACATTTAGCTGCGTCTGTTTCCAGAGCGCCCTCCCTGGCCTGCCACCTTACCGTGGTGGAGGGCTTTGAGTGTCCCAATGATCCTAGGAGCTATGCTGTCAGGGGCTTCATGCCCCTAGAAGGGTCACCCAAGGCAGACAGGTCCTAGGTGAGGGACCAGACAAAGTGCAGCCCAAAAACCCCTATGATGAGTGCAATAAATGGACTAAGTTTTCCCTCGCCCGGACGCGGGTCACCGGGGCCCCACTCTGGAGCCAGGCCCGGAGGTGGGGCACGCTGGCGAGCGCCTGGTGGCCGGGCTTTTACCCATGGAGCCCGGCCGGGCACAGCCCGAAGAGGAGACGTGGGTCCCCCTTCCCATGGGCTCACCACCTGTGGGAGGGGCCAAAGGGGTCGGGTGCAATGTGAGATGGGTGGTGGCCGAGGGCGGGGACCCTGGCGGTCTGATCCTCGGCTACAGAAGCTGGCCATTGGGACATGGAATGTCACCTCTCTGGTGGGGAAGGAGCCTGAGCTAGTGTGTGAGGTTGAGAGGTTCCGACTAGAAATAGTCGGACTCACCTCAACGCATGGCTCTGGCTCTGGAACCAGTTTCCTTGAGAGGGGTTGGACACTCTTCCACTCTGGAGTTGCCCCTGGTGAGAGGCGCCGAGCAGGAGTGGGCATACTGGTTGCCCCCCATCTTGGTGCCTGTACGTTGGGGTTCACCCCGGTGAACGAGAGGGTAGCCTCCCTTCGCCTACGTGTGGGGGGACGGGCTCTGACTGTTGTTTGTGCCTATGCACCAAACGGCAGCTCAGACTACCCACCCTTTTTGGAGTCCTTGGAGGGGGTATTGGAGAGTGCGCCTCCTGGGGACTCCCTTGTTCTACTGGGGGACTTCAACGCTCACGTGGGCAATGACAGTGAGACCTGGAGGGGTGTGGTTGGGAGGAACGGCCCCCCTGATCTGAACCCGAGTGGTGTTCTGTTGTTGGACTTCTGTGCTCGTCATGGATTGTCCATAACGAACACCATGTTCAGGCATAAGGGTGTCCATATGTGCTCTTGGCACCAGGACACCCTAGGTCGCAGTTCGATGATCGACTTTGTTGTCGTCTCATCTGATCTGCGGCCGCATGTCTGGACACTCGGGTGAAGAGAGGGGCGGAGCTGTCAACTGACCACTACCTGGTGGTGAGTTGGCTCCGATGGTGGGGGAGGATGCCGGTCAGACCTGGCAGACCCAAACGTATTGTGAGGGTCTGCTGGGAACGTCTGGCAGAGTCTCCCGTAAGACGGAGCTTTAACTCCCACCTCCGGGAGAGCTTTGAACACGTTCCGAGGGAGGCGGGGGACATGGAGTCCGAGTGGGCCGTGTTCCGCGCCTCTATTGTCGAGGCAGCTTATCGGAGCTGTGGCCGCAAGGTTGTTGGTGCCTGTCGTGGTGGCAACCCTCGAACCCGGTGGTGGACACCGGCAGTGAGGGATGCTGTCAGGCTGAAGAAGGAGTCCTATTGGGCCTTTTTGGCTTGTGGGACCCCGGAAGCAGCTGATAGGTACCGGCAGTCCAAGCGGCATGCGGCTCGGGTGGTTGCTGAGGCAAAAACTCGGGCGTGGGAGGAGTTCGGAGAGGCCATGGAGAATGACTTCCGTACGGCTTCGAGGCGATTCTGGTCCACCATCCGGCGTCTCAGGGGGGGAAAGAGGTACGAGACCAACACCATTTATGGTGGAGGTGGCGTGCTGCTGACCTCAACTCGGGATGTTGTGAGTCGGTGGGCGGAATACTTCGAAGACCTCCTCAATCCTACTGGCACGTCTTCCACTGAGGAAGCAGAGCCTGGGGACTTTGGGTCGGGTTCTCCGATCTCTGGTGCTGAGGTCGCCGAGGTGGTTAAAAAGCTCCGCGGTGGCAAGGCTCCGGGGGTGGATGAGATTCGCCCGGAGTTCCTTAGGGCTCTGGATGTTGTAGGGTTGTGTTGGCTTACGCGACTCTGCAATATCGCGTGGACATCGGGGGCAGTTCCCTTGGATTGGCAGACTGGGGTGGTGGTTCCCCTATTCAAAAAGGGGGACCGTAGGGTGTGTTCCAACTATAGGGGGATCACACTCTTAAGCCTCCCTGGTAAGGTCTATTCAGGGGTTCTGGAGAGGAGGGTCCGTCGGATAGTCGAACCTCGGATTCAGGAGGAGCAGTGTGGTTTTCGTCCTGGTCGTGGAACACTGGACCAGCTCTACACCCTCAGCAGGGTCCTGGAGGGTGCGTGGGAGTTTGCCCAACCAGTTTACATGTGCTTTGTGGACTTGGAGAAGGCATTCGACCGCGTCCCTCGGGGGGTTCTGTGGGGGGTACTCCGGGAGTATGGGGTACCAGGCCCTTTGATAAGGGCTGTTAGGTCCCTGTACGACCGGTGTCAGAGCTTGGTCCGCATTGCCGGCAGTAAGTCAGGCTCGTTTCCGGTGAGAGTTGGACTCCGCCAAGGTTGCCCTTTGTCACCGATTCTGTTCATAACTTTTATGGACAGAATTTCTAGGCGCAGCCAAGGTGTTGAGAGGATTCCGTTTTGGTGACCTTAGAATCGCTTCTCTGTTTTTTGCAGATGATGTGGTCCTACTGGCTTCATCAGTTCGTGATTTACAACTTTCACTGGAGCGGTTTGCAGCCGAGTGTGATGCGGCCGGGATGAGGATCAGTTCCTCCAAATCCGAGGCCATGGTCTTGAGCCGGAAAAGGGTAGCATGCCCTCTCCGGGTCGGGGAGGAGGTCCTGCCCCAAGTGGAGGAGTTTAAGTATCTCGGGATCTTGTTCACGAATGAGGGAAAACTGGAGCGTGAGATCGATAGGCGGATAGGT